>JAJOOD010070952.1:0-24465 GCA_029582525.1 Solanum tacnaense | reverse complement strand
AAGTTTCGAGTTCCGACTAAATAACCTTATCGAAACAGCTCCAGAATGACTCAAGCTTCAGATTTGAGTTCACAAACAGATCTCCCACAAATATTCTTCGCACCCTTCTTGAATTTCTAGAATTTTGAAGCACCAGCTTCACTCGAGAAAGGCAGACAATCAAGCTTCAAATTTTAGAGTTTCAATCCGAACCCAGATGCCACAAAATGGATTCAGTACACTTAGACAATCAATTTCTCTAACACAGAAATGGTGTCCAGATTCAAAGGTGAAAGATAGAGCTCTCAACTGCTTCCCCGAAGCCACAATAGCTTCCGGCGAAGTCACAGTGACTTCCGGCAAAGCCAAATCCCAGCTTAGACAGTTGCTCTGATACCATGTAACTTATATTATATGGAGAATGATTTGTTCCTTTCTATTCATCAAGACAAGATACTTATACAAATACTATGCTTCTATGAAAGGAAAACTAATCAAAGTAAATCAACTAAGAATCTGCTCCTATAATTAAATTAGCTATATATGGAAGATATAATATTTACACCTATTATATTCTATAACACAACTAAAAGCTCAATTAGTCATGTTCTTACCCACTGTTATCATAAAAAAAAATTGATGGGTAAAAGTTTTTATTAATATGGTACCAAGATAGCACAGGACTAAGTACAAAGCTACAACAACTCCACAATCATACTACATATTCCCCCCTAAAAGATCCAGAAAAACCAAATATTGGTCCGTCCTATCTAAAGTACTACTATAACACCAAAAAAACAAGTTTTTGATACATTTATTTTTTACTCTAGCAATCTACGGTCTTTTACCCTCAAAGCATGTTTTGTTCCTTTCCGGCCAAACAGTCCAAAATATGCAAATGGGAATGGTCCTCCATATCTATTTCGCTTTTCCCTTTACTCTTTGAGCTTGCCAAACGTCCAACAAACTATTGATCCTGTGATGTAACCAGTGGCAGATCCAGGATTTAGAGTCCGTGGGTGCCAAATAGACTTATCAATTAAATTAATTTTATATTTGATTAATTATTCCTCTTTTCAATATATATCATAAATCAATCAATAAAATATAAATAATAAGATATTATAAATCCACACTCCACACTAAAAGCATGAAGTTAACAAATTTAAAACTTTCAATAATATTACTACTATTATAAATATTCATCATTCATTTACAATTGTCCTCGACGAGTTTTCATATTCTGAAAACGATCGATAATGACATCATTACTAACATTTATAAATACATCACGCTCTATGTAACACACTAGACAATCATTTAAATATTGATTACCAATACTATTCCGCTCATTGACGAAAATGCTCTCCCCACAGTTGCCGTAGCAACAGGTAAAATCAAAGTAAACTTTACAAGTAAATAAGCAAGTGAAAAGTCAAAGGAGTAATAATGTAATTAATTTAATTTAAGTCAATAACAATTATAAAAAAATAAAATAATGTGCCAGCTGTTTTTCCTTTAAAAAACATTCTTGGAGCCTTTTTTTTTCTTAAAAAACGTCTGCAGCAAATTTCTCAAAAAAATAGGTACAAATGGGATTCGAACCCGCAACATCAGCCTTCTAAAGTTGTCCTCCTACCGTGGCACCACAAGCTAGTTTTGTTCTCTGGGTGGCACGCTTTATATTTATATAAATATTATATATATATATATATATGTATATATAGAGTTTCCGTTGAAATTCGAGAGTGGCGTGGCACCCCCACACCCCTTCATAGATCTGCCCCTGGATGTAACCAGAGACACACCCATAATGTTCAGAAACAATTTCCAGCATTATCTTGAGAAACTGCAATGTAGGAACAAGTGCTCAACTGTTGCACATGGAATAGCTCTCCTTTGCAGGTTATTTTGGTTTAAACGAGCATCCCTGGCTGCTAACCAACCAAAGCAGGCTGCTTTCAAAGGTGCCTTGGTTCTCCAGATCATTTTCCAGGGACAGCAAGGAATACCCTGATTATTCTGCTGTAGAAACATTTTAGAAGAACTTTTGATTGAAATTAATTTATCCTTGTTATGGACCCAACTAACACATCTGTTTTGTCACAATCAATTAAGCATGTGTTCAGTTGTTGCATCAGTTGACAGAAACTTTCTACTTCTCTATCATTCAAATTTCTCCTGATAGTAATATGCCAGCCTGAGTTTCATGGAAATTTAACAGGTTACATAACGAAGAATTAACAAGTTTTTCATTATGATGGAGCCAGTATACATTTGCTTTTATGATTAATTCTAAAAACAAATTGCTCAACTTCTATCTCGGTTAAATGTGTTCTAGCTTCATCTGATAGCTTATGCATGTTTGTGTGCTGCTGTGTGTGCCATAGTTGCTGGTTGCACAAATTACATTAATAATGTGATGGGGTTAACCCATTTCCTGATATTTTAACTTGCAAATATTTTCAATGGCATAAAGTTCCGGCTCTTCTTATCACTCTTTGAAATTTCTGATTATGCATTCATCAAATTATGACACTGAATAATAACTTTCAGGCTTTATGGAAATCCTGTATGTGGAAATGCAAATGAGCGTCAGATTACCCAGTTTTGTAAATCAAAAGATGGAGATGAAGAGTATGGAGTCTTTAACAATTCCATTCCAAGTTGTGCAGCCCAACAGCCTTGCAACAGTTATTCCGAACATGTCCCAACATTAGCGGATGGCTGCTTTTGTGCAGCACCTTTTGGAGTTGGTTTTCGTTTAAGAAGCCCTAGCTTTTCAGACTTTCCGTCACATTACAGTGACTTTGAGCAGTGGATAAAAGACAGTGTTAACTTGAATATTTATCAAATAAACATTCATTCTGTTGCATGGCAAAGCGGTCCTAGGCTTAGGACGTTTTTGAAAATTTTCCCTCCACGTATAAATGATTCCAATGATTTTGCCAAATTTAATGACAGTGAGATAGTACGGATCGCAAATGTATTTGCCACCTTTAATCTTACTGGAAGTGATGTCTTTGGCCCATATGACCTGCTCAATTTCACTGCCATGGGATATAGTTCTGGTATGTCTCCAAACCCATTGTGTTTTTGCATAAGTAGGATATACTCTTTAATGTTTCACAGATCAGATTGATTAAATGTGGACATTTTCAGTTGTAGTTGTGTAATGATTTCCTGAGGAATTTAAAGTAAAACCAAATTGAATCAAGAAAAAAAAAATGTGAATCTCGTGTGCCCGTGTGATTTTTTTCTTTTATTCTTGCTGATTCTTGAATATAATTATTATGATTATTATTAATGTCGTTTATCTTTACTGGTCATGCTCAGGAAAAAACTCTCTTTCCCGTTGTGCTCCATTTCGTTTCTGAAAATGTCTATTTATATCATCTATCTTGTGATAAGGAACGCAGTTTCTTCCTGTTGTCATTGAAGTATGCGAGTAAGAAAATTCAATGAAATGGTTTAGAGAGTAGAGACCCATGCATTATTGAAGCTTAACATCCTCATAGACATGCTAACCTGACAGAGATGCTAGTGATTCTTAGATACTTTTGACTACATTACTATAAGTTCTTAATTAAGTAAAATCTACATACCCATTCAGAAACTCAAGAGGAATTGCCTACTATTGTTTTATTTTTGATGTAAAGAAGAATTTGTTTATTAATGATACAGAATCTGTTTAAAGAAACATTATAGAATCTTTGTAAGAAGAACAAAGATCTACTTTTTTATTTTTGTATTCTGTAAAGATGTTTCACAACACAGTCTTTGTCCTGAATATATATATCATTGTTACCTTTCTCAAAAAAATATGCTACCATAGAAGAGAGACAATAACTTGCTCTGTTCTTGTCATTCTTCCTGCTTTCTCAAGATCAAATTCTGAAAATTTTCATTCTTGCAGCCCTTTTCCCCCCGTTGGGAGGAGGGGGAAGCAGAGTAGGCACCATGGCTGGAATTGTCTTTGGATCCTTATGTGCTGCAGCTGTGCTACTTATGGCCATAATATTCGTGTTTCTTAAAATGCGTCGAAGGTTCCATGTTTCAAAAGATCAATCAGGTGAGTTAATCTTCAGTTATCGTATGTGACTTTGCCTCAGCTATGGGGAGTTTCTTCTCCATTTCTTTCACTCACCCCCATTAGGACCTGCTGGTTAAGTAGTCAATAGACTTAACTTTTCTTGGATATTCTTATGAATCACCAAAAATGAGGCCGTGAAACCACATTTTTTGAGCGATTCAAGCATATAACGCAAACTTCACACCTTATAATTTCCGATTTCCAGCTTCTGTAGAACAAAAAGATGCCAATAACCATTCTTTTTCTTCTTTACTGTGATTTTCTTGTTTAAATTGTCTATTTAATCGAGAAATAACACAGAATTGCCAGTGTCAACCATCTTTTTTGTATGTGGCAAACTATCTTTCTTAGTACGTTTGTTTGTAATTTAACTATGATATTGCTTGATGTTTACTTTAAGTTTCTTTTTAGGAGAGAGTCTGGTGCTTTAATTCCTCACATGGCCAGAGAATTTTACAGGTTTTATGGAAAGTTTGTGCATATTGCATTTTACAATAAGCTCTCCGCCAATGCCCCATCACCCCTAAAACAAAAAAGTGGAAAAGAAATAAATAGAAAGTGTGCTGGGCATGTATAACTAAGTAATACCCTTGTTGTAATGCGTCTGTTATTAGTATATTAATTATACTACAATTTATGTTCTTTTATTAGTCAGGGTTAATTGATATTCTTAAACAACATTATACCCAGTGTAGTCCCACAAATTAGGGTCCGAAGAGGGTAGAGTGTACCCAGACCTTACCCCTACCTCTCCGATAGATCCTCGACTCAAGAAAAACAGCCCAAAGTAGTCTAGAAAAAGAAATAATGGAAGTATAAGAAACAATAGATAGTAACAAAACAATATTACACAAAACACTATGATAGTCGAAGTACAAGGAACAATAGATAGTAACAGAAATTAATTGATATTCTTAAAGTGAAAAACATTAGTTGAAGCCAACTACTGTATCAAAGGTTCATTTGCATTGAAGTAATTGTTGAAAATTGCTTTTGTTGCTGCAGATTTACTAGGAATAACAAGTAGTTTAGTTGTAGGAGGAGTCTTCCGTTGAATTTAAATTTAAATCTAGTTGGATATATTTAATTGAGATAATTTAGGATTTTGAATTTTATTTTGCAGAATTTCTGATTTCAAGTTACTATTTTAAGCCCTCTATACTTAGCAAAATTATTAAAATACATAGTGTAATTACTTTCAAAAAAAATTTGGTGGCACCTTCTTTTAAAAAACCAAGTGGTGTCAAAGCTTTCTTTGATATTAGGGCCCGTTTGCCCATGCGATATGAAATAATGATATGGAATCATAATATGAAATCATGATTTTTGGAATCAACATAAAATCGCATGTCCAAACACTGATTTCATTTCACGATTTCATATCGTGACATGATATCGCATGGCCAAACGCCTACTTATTGAATCTGTGAGTTCATAATTTGTGAGTTCATTGAAGTACTTTCAACCACTTTAACCCATATATATTTTCAACCCATTTTTAATCCGTGCTTATTTATAATGCGCATGGCTATTTCAACCAATACCAATTTCAACTAAATTTTAATTCATGCTACTTTCAAACCCATTTTTCAACCATGACAAGCAATCGTCTCTGTTTGAGTGTCCCACAAATTTTCACTAGTGAGAACTATCAAATTTGGTGAGTGAAGTTCAAGTCTTCCTATGAAACGTATAATTCATGGGATGTAGTGTTGGAAGAGAAGTTTTTACAACACTTTTTGCAAATTTTATAATTGTCCATATTAAAACACTTTCAAAAGAGCTTTCAGACAGAAAATGTTATTGAGGTGCTTTTTATGATCAAAACAAAAAGAACAAGAAAGATTCATGTTACAAAATTATGCAAAGTTGGAGACACTCAAAACAATCCTCAAGCACAAACAACAGAAATAGAAATTGAGGAATAACTTTTTTAAATTGCACAACAAAAGCAAAGGAGTGTTGGAAATAGTTTTTGTTATTGCAGCTTTACAGGATAACTAGTTTAGTTGCAGCAGTATATGTCTGAATTTTAAATTAGTTTAGTTGCAGGAGGAGTATCTGTTTGAATTTAAATTTAAGTTTTTTTGAGATAGTTTAGGATTTTGAATTTTATTTTGCAGATTTTCTGTTTTCAAGTTCTCTATTTAAAGCGCTCTATGCTTGATAAAATTATTCAGTTCCAATCTTTTTTGATGCACCATCTTTAAAAAAAAAAAAACAGTCATGCTATCATCACCTAAGCTTTTTCCTTTCATTCTTTTTATGACAACTTTTCATGCTAATGTTTTCAATGAATATCTAACTTTGAGTAATTGAACCTTCTATGTCATTAATCTCTACCCAAGACCATGTGGAACTCATAGTAATGTTCCTTTCATTTCTTTTGTAGTGCCAAAATTTCCAATGCGAATAGAAGGTGTTAAGGCATGGGGTTTTAAGGAATTAGAGGCAGCAACTAACAGTTTTAGTAGTACAACTATAATTGGCCAAGGAGGCTATGGAAAGGTCTACAAAGGCATTTTGGCAGAGGGCACAATAGTGGCAATAAAACGTGCACAGCAAGGCTCATTACAGGGGGAAAAAGAGTTCTATACTGAGATAGAATTACTGTCACGTTTGCATCACCGAAATCTGGTTTCTTTGGTGGGATACTGTAATGAAGGAATTGAACAAGTAAGATTCTCCAAACTGGAAAAATAATACACAATACATTATATATATATTCTTATGGTGATCGTCTCAGTTCAATAGTCAACTTCTGATTGCCCAGTTCTGGTTGAACACCTAGGCCAAATTTGAAATTTGTGCCTTGTTGATTATTTTGAATGCCTCGCTGCCAGTGTGCAGAAGCAATCAAGCATAACGTCAATCACCTTCTACAACTTAGAGAAATCTATTTGATATCAATCCAGATGCTAATGAAATGACAAGCATCACATAAATGATAATTAAATTGCAGCACAAAGTTCATAGACTTAGCTGATTCTTCTGTTAAAGTAAACTCAAGCAAAAGTCTTCTGAGATGGTATTTTCATCATATATCTTTTTTTGTCACCAATTTTTATCACATGTTAAGTGATTCAATTTGTGAGCAAATCCAATCTACAGTACTTAGATCACTAAATATTAAGTTCAACCAGCAGTCCCATCTATGGGCCACTCATCAGTTACATCCCTCAATACTTGCGTACATACTCTGGTTGCATTAGTGAAATGCATGTCTTCTAAAAAATTAATCAAATTAAGAAACAGATGGAATGATAAGAAAGGATATTAAGTTTTGTAGTTTTCTGTTCTACTTTTGTAATAGTTGGTTTCATGTGCATGCAGATGTTGGTGTATGAGTTCATGCCAAATGGTTCCTTACATGATCTTCTCTCTGGTATGTGATGTATCCTTCCTTTGCCTATGGTGTCATTTGACTTCCTTTTGTTAGAATCAAGCACATTTATTCTCCTTTTTTCACTTTTTCTTCTGGTGTTCTTTATTTTTATCCAAAAAAGAGGGTGAAAGATGTCCCTCTAGTAAAGAATGCTTGTATACATGCTTGTATCTAATTTCTCAGAGAGCGTTTTTTTTTCTGAAGTTTTTACTTCATTTTGACTCCTGAACTCCGATGGTCAGTTTCCTACTTTCTTCACTTGTGTGATGAGGTCATCAACATGTTTATCACGTGGAACCTTATATTCTTAATTGTAATCATGTGTTAGTTCCAATATGAATATCAAACAGGTATCTCCAAAATAAGATTATTAAAGCTCTTACTTTATTTTTACAGCTAGATATGAGCAACGTCTGAGTCTTGGAACAAGGTTATACATTGCTTTAGGTGCTGCCAGGGGCATCCTCTACCTCCATTCTGAAGCTGATCCTCCAATAATCCATCGTGATATCAAGGCAAATAACATACTGTTGGACTCCAAGTTCACCGCAAAAGTTTCTGATTTTGGAATCTCAAGGCTTGCACCATTACCTGATGCTGAAACGAGTGGCAATGTATCAACTGTTGTGAAAGGAACTCCTGTAAGGCTTTACTCGTCTTATATGTTGAAGCCTGAAATAGAAAATCGCATTGCAATAAGACCTGCAACTTAAGCAATCTAGGTAGCATGACCACAGACCAGGACTTGATATTCTTCAAAATCAATGATAAAAATGGCTGAGAATAGGGAGAACTTTTCTATATTCATTCTAACATATACATGAAATTGTCTCATTAAATGGATCAAATCTCCTATCAAAATAATTAATCAACAGTGTGATATATTCATCTTCTTAAGCACTTCAATAATGGACGGTTGACCTTCTTCCACCCTTTTGTGTGTTCCCCACCTCCATCGATCATTGCAGAATTTAAACATGAGTCTACATCTCACAGTAAAAATTGATGGACAAAACAATTGTCTTAAAAAAAATGTTTTTTCAGTGACATGCTTAAGACACATTTTAAAAGTAGTTACTGTTGAGTCCCACATTGGTCGGTGGGAGGCATAGCTTTTGGGGTTTAGTTAGGCCCAAAATACATTTCTTTATCATGGTATCAGAGCTAAGCCAAGCTCACAAGTCAACACACAAGTCTCTTAGGAATGGTGCCTTGAGTGCTCAATCGGCACAAATGTCTTTATCATTCCCACAGATAGCCGGCAGGGTATAATCGGTCCATACACTGAGCCTCCAACACTCGTTGGGCGTCCAACGCTCACCTTGAAGATGTGTGTCGCCCATAGAGTTTCCTAACTCGTATGGATACCATAGACACTTCTTAGAGATGCCTAGGCAGGCCCTTGAGGATCCCCCTCAAGGTTGCTCACTTGGTACGGCTTGATGCCAGCACCCACAGGGGAGGTTGGCTGAGCATGCAACACATCTGCCCCTTTTTTTATGCTTTAAAGAAATAAGTCACACTGGATGATATGTTTTGGTCAGAGAATCATAATGGGTATTTCTTATTGATCCGAACTCCAAAGGACATCGTTTGTTCCTAAAGACTTGTCTTGACATCCTTCATACCTCCATGAAGTTTCACACCTCCATTGACTTTTTATTTTTAGTTAAGAGAATGCCCTTACACTGAACCAAACTTTTGAAAAAATAACACCGACACCGAACCGAAAAACCGAATTAGTTCGGTTCGGTTTTCGGTATTTATGTCCACCCCTACCCACAACTGCACGTCTAGGCCAACAGGCTCTCAAGGCTGAATCCAAGTCAACACACGAGACTCTTAACAGCGGTGCATGGAGTGCTCATTCGGCATGGAGGTCTTTATCATTCCCACAGATAGCCCGCAGGGCATAATCTGTCCATACATGGAGCCTCCAGCACTCATTGGGCGTAAACGCTAGCTCTGAGGTTGTGCACCGCCCATAGAGTTTCCTAACGCGTATGGGTACCTTGGACACTCCTTAGAGATGCCTTGGCAGGCCTTTGAGGATCCCCTTTTATCATGGTATCGGAGCCAACCCACCCAATGCTTGTTCACCCGATGTTAGCAGAGGCGTATCCAAGATTTCGGAAAGATGGGTGCACGATTACGAAAAAATGCTTCTTAAATATAAATTTGATCAATTTGACTTTTAGGTTCTTAATATGAACCATTAAATTTTAAAAATGATAGGTCCAAAATATATAATACTACTAGTTTTAAATTTTAATATACACATTTGATTTAATTATATAAAAAAAAAATTTAGTGCTAAATTTTTAAAAGAATTTTCAATGTAACACACTGGAAATTTTTGAAAGATTTAAGAAAAAAACAAAAGAAAAATTAGTTGAAACGCCAAAAGTGTAACCGATAACTACTTGGAGAGGTGTTACTCAAAAACAGAAGATAGATATAAGATTTAAATTTCTATCCTCACTCAGAGAGGTGCTCCGTATATCATCATCATAGTATTATATGATACGTTGAATGTGGGTTCACATATTTATATTTAAATATTTTTTTAATATATAACACTACTATATATGATCTGGAGTGGGGAGCATGGGTTCACGTGAACCCACGGCACCCCCTCTAGATACGCCCCTGGATGTTAGCCCCCACCTTATAGTGTCCATGCTCCAAATGTCCAATCCTGGCTCCAGATTTCCTTACATGGTTTTCGGAAATCCTCCCCTCATGTGATAGCTTTTTGGGGTTGAGTTAAGCCCAAGATACATTTCTTTAGCAGTTACATACATGTATATGATGGTCTGTCCTGTATGGTAACAATCTAAAATCATGTTTCTCAAAATCTGGCGATTAAATCTTAGTGTTTCCCAAAGCAAATATTTGCCATGGTTAAGACTTCTTGTTTACGGTCAATAGTAAACTTGAATATTCACTCCAGCTGAATGCTTTATGGAATGAAACCCATATGGGTTTGACAGGGAAAATATTGAAACTATGGAAATGGCTTGCAAACTCAGAATATCATGCCTCATTGATTTTAGAGTCAAACATCAGTCACTGTTATTTGTGATTAACAATGAGTAAATTATGATTTTCAGATATCTACCAGTTTATTCCTAACTAATCAAAGTTCGATTCAATCATCAAGTTACACTAATGAATCTAATATAAAGGAAAAAGTATAATCTGGGGATGATCTTGTTCAAAATCTCTCTATCTATGTATCTTTCTCTCACACACAAACTTGCTTGATTGTTTTTGTCTTCTTGCCTTTCCTCTTGAGAATTCATTCTCTGAAGTTTGATCATGAATACACATACTATGATCCCCTAGTATTTCATTGCTTTTTACCTTCTCAATTATTTTCTCTTTGCTTCTCCAAAGATAGCTGACAGTTGCCAAAATTTGACACTTGTGTAGGGCTACCTTGATCCTGAGTACTTCTTTACTCACAAGTTGACAGAGAAAAGTGATGTTTACAGCCTTGGTATTGTATTTCTGGAGCTTTTAACAGGGATGCGACCTATTTCTCATGGAAGGAACATCGTCCGGGAGGTACTTGCTTCTTTTTCCCCCCTGAAGTTATCTTAGCATTGCACTTTGTTCATGAAGACGGAAATCTTCAAGGGAACATTTGATAGCTCTTCTAGATATATTCGGTGTCTGCTAATGGATCTGAACTAAAGCAGTAGAGGGCATTTGCTTTCATGAGTTTCAGTTCTTTTATCGCTTTAATAAGAACCTCAATAAATTCCAATGTGATCTATTTTATGAAATTGAAAAACAGCATACGAATCAATATAGTTACTGGGTCCTTAAAACTTTTTTTTTTTAAACTAGTAACATTTGAATTGATATTTGTACTTAGGTAGTACTGGAAGAACCATATTTACAACAGAGTAAGGCAAAAAGAAACCGATCCTGACTCTAGATGGACCCTAAAACATCTAAAATTGACTCAGTCTCATTAGAGCAAACATTTGCACACCAAAAGCAGAACAACAATATACATTTAAGTTTAATCTCCTGCACATTGTTGCTCCTGTTTTCAAAATATCTGTCATTCCTCTCTCTCCATATAGTACACCAAATGCAGGCAGGAATAATCCTCCATCTGTGTCTGTTTCTAGCTCCAAATCCTGTTTCTTTCCAACTGAAAAGAGTATCATCAATCTTACTAGGCATTATCCATGAGATGCCTCTGAGATTGAGGAAAATCTGCCACAGTTGGTCAGTGACTTTACAGTGTAGGAAGATATGTCTTAACTGTCTCAACATCTATTCCACATAAAGGACGTATGTTGCACAGTGGAATTCCCCTCTTTGCCACATTGTCAAGAGTCAAAGTAGCCTCATCATATCATATAATCATATCATCATATCATATATCATATATATATATATATATATAATATAATAATACTATAAGTGGGAACAAAAAAAGTTACAAGTTGAAATACCAAAACAACCCTATAAAGTTGAGTTACTACAATAATACTAGTACTAGTAGTATTACTAAAAGTGGGAATAAATAAAGTTAAAAGTTGAAATACCAAAATAACCCTACAAAGTTGAGTTACTACAATAATACCATTAAAACAAGAAATAAGTTTTTCCTAATAAAATCTAAAATCTAAATTATTCAGCATTAAAACATGAAATAAATATTTTTTAAAAATAAAATCTAAACTATTCATTTATGACAACGTACAAAACTGGCTGTTAATTGTTTTGTTACCTTTTCTAAAATGCACGTCTTCTCTTTTCTTCTTTTTTTTCAGAAAATAATTAATTACATCAATTTTTAACTCATGCATCTTTACTTAAGAGCTAACTTTAATAATTTTCATATATTTAATCTTCTAATTCTCATTTCTTAATCTTGACCTTTCAAATTTCTCACAAATAAAAAAAAAAGAATACAAATGAGTAATTATTCCTTAAAGATAAGAAATTAAAGTAGATACATGTATCTTTTAAAGTTAATTTTCATACTTTATCTTTTTTATATTTATTTTAATAGTATTTGACCTTTCAAATTTCCATGTAACTTTTCATATTACTGCAATTCTTGTCCTATAAATTCAATCTTTCCAAGGAAGATTTTTATTTACTACTCCTACAATTTTTGTGTGTTGGAGCTCTAAATCGGTGAAATAATGTCACAATTTGTTGTGAAAGTTGTGAGATCTCCCTTATACAATCATGGGAATAGACAAGAATTAAGTTATTGAAGCATCGGAGCTTGATGTATTAGTTTTATTCTTGTTTGTAGTAATTAGAATTATAATGAGACTTTTCTATCTCGCTTTATATAGTTGAATTGCTGATTTGTTAGCAACTTGCTTTAATTTCAGATTTTTTTTTGTCTGCTCAAATATAGACTATTTGTTACGTTAATTTTTATTTCAGTTTTCATTATAGAGCAAAGCAAACCTAATTGTCTTGTTCATGTGTTTCTTTCTTCTTATTTTTTGTTCTTTGTACTTCTAATTTTACATGTATATTAACTTTCACCTTTAAGAATGAATTTGATAGAATGTTTACTCATTTTTTTGTTGAAAAAAAAGAAGGTGAAACATATAGCATTAGGTTAATGGTGGATAAGTCATGTATGAAGAGACAATTAAATTCTATAAAAAATAGTAGTATGTTTATAAATATTCTGATTTTCAAACTATAAATTATAAGACTTTTTACACCTTAATTTTTAATATTTATAATTAAATAATTAGTTCAAGTGCTCGTGGATAAAAATTTAATATAATATTTTTGTACACATCCATTATAATTATACAAAAAGTAAATAATTTCCTATCAAGCTTTTAATTGATGAAACATTAATATCGCACTACGGTTTGCATAAATTAATCTCATGCAATCTTTTGATCTTCTAACACTATTCTACCAACAAAAAGGAACTTTTAACACTATCGAGAAATTTAATTTGGCTAGCTGTTATCTTTTCCCTTTTGCTTTACAAACTCATTTTTTGACTTATAAATAGAGTTTATTTTATTAACTTCTCATATCATTATCTCGGTGCATTCACTTGGAGGTCATGAAATTGGAGTACCACAGTTAATAGTGAGACAAAGTAAGAAACCTCAATTAGACACATTTGTTTAGAAAGAACTCAAATCACGTTATTTAATAGTGTTTATTTTTTTAAAAACTAATATACTCATAGAGGTTACACGCGCAAAGCGCGTGCTCAGAAACTAGTTAGCTAAAAGCCAAGTGAAACATGCCACTTTGTGTGGCACTTTGGCTTTCCAAATGTGCTTCCAAGGCCACTTAATAATCTGAGCTCTAGTCTGGTTTGTCAGCTTGTATCCCTCTTTAACCTTATATATGCCTTTGCTATGCCCACTCCACCATAAGCAATCCTCTCCTCTCCTCTTTGTAGTCCTTGAAAGTTCTCCAAAAACTTACAATTCAGTCACTCTTGGAATTTCCCAATCATTTAAATGTCTTCTGAGGACAAATCCCTGCCATGTGGTGTCCACATTTCAGCAACTGTCTAGTGTTGATGTTGAGCCAAAGCAAAGATGTTAGGAAATAAGCTTTGTAAACTATCTGGACCCATTCATTTGTCTAACCAAAAAAAGAGTCATGTTGCCGTTATGTACCTTGATAGTAGATTGAATTTTAAGGAATGGACAGAAGAGCCTGTTGGATCTCCAAAGACTAACACCATAAGGGATAGTGATTTCTTTAGTTACCCAATTGTCCAGCTCCCCATACTTGTTCTTGATGACATTACACCATAAAGCTTGAGTCTCCTGTGGGTATCTCGATAGCCATTTCATCTTAAGAGTTCTGCTTTGGTCCTTAAGGTTCTTGATGCCTAATCCACCCTGTCTTTTGCTTCTGATAATATTCTTTCATTTGACGAGGTGGTAACTTTTCTTCTCCTTATTACCTTGCCACAGAAAATCTCTCCTGATTTTATCCAACCTTCAAACCACTGTATGAGGTATATGAAATAGGGACACCATGTAAGTTGGTAGAGCATCTAGGACAGAGTTTATCAAAGTTAGTCTACCTCCCAGTGAAAAATAATATGATCTCCATCTGGACAATCTCTTCTTACATTTCTCCAAAATTGGATTCGAGATATCTATGGATCTTGACTTTGCTCTCAAAGGAATGCCAAGATATGTTGATGGCAATGTGCCTACCACTCCTCCCAGAATTTGTGATAGGTGCTCCATATTGGGGACCAAATTAATTGGAGAAAGGTTAGTAATGAAGTAGAGAAAGCTGTTATAGCCCAACCCTTATTTCTTACTGTAGAATGCTTAGGGATGAGTTCCCAAAGTTGGATGCGTTGACATAAAATGTTATGACAGCTAGAAATTGAGATCAGCACTAATAACATGTCCATTGTCTTAATAGTATCCAGTAGGTGTTTGACCTAAATGAAAATGGTGAAGTCCTCAATGTTTAAGCTGATCCACAACTAGTAGTAGCTCGCCAGCCTAGAAGACGAGAAATGGCAGAAAATTAGAGTTCGAGATCAACACCTATGTGAATCAGACATTTTGAATTAAAGCTCAAACTATTTAGAAGTTTGAGGAAAAACTACAGTCAAAGAAAAAAACTGTTGAACTCTCCAAATAGTTAAAGTGTCATTCTTTTTGGGAACGGAGGGAGTAAGAAAAGTTACTTTTGTACTAATGACAGGTGAATGCGGCATGCCAATCAGGGATGATGTCTTCTATAATAGACAAGAGTATAGGTCCATATTCCTCAGATTGTGTCAAGAAATTCCTGGATTTGGCCGTCAAGTGTTCACTGGATGAACAACAGGACAGACCGTTTATGCTGGAGGTGGTGAGAGAGTTAGAGAACATCACTTACATGCTTCCAGCAATAGACAATAATAATATTGCACCGGATTCAGATGTTTCCACATCACCAACTTCAGCTAATTCCAGACACACTACAACCTACACAACTATGGAAGGAATTGAGCTTGTGAGCGGTGTCATTCCCTCCATCAGGCCTCGTTGATGTTTTTAAGGACTTGCTATATACCCTTTATTTGCCAACATGTTAATGGTGAAAGTTCTGAAGTATTAGAAGTTCAGTATTAGTAAGTATATATATATATATATATATATATGCAGTTTGAATCAATTCTGAGAGGATAAAAAGACTTGTATATATTATCATGATGTTGTTGTTCCATTCAGAAGAGAAGTGATTTTATCATTTCATGTAAGAGTTTTTTAAATGAATACAGAAAACAGTTTGTTTGTAGTAATCAATTACTGAAAATATTACCAAAAGAATGTGTTCTAAAATTTCATGTTATTGAACTGTTTTATTCATCATTTTTATTTTTATTTTGTTTTAGAAATATGATAGATTTAACGTCTAATTGTTTATTACACAACAATAACATACCCGGTTTAATTATTTATTACACATAATATGAGAATGATAAGGTTAGGGAGAACTCATATAAGTACAACTCATACACATACATTGCAATAGAATGACCAATTTTAACTTTGTAAATCTGTAGCCCAAAAACATTAGGCCTAGGTTCGGAAAAAGAGCATTTTCTGTTGTTCTTTTTCAAATATTCAAGTGCAAAGTTGGATCATTTTCCATTTTTCTCTTTCATGTTCGTATACATTCTTGAAATTTTTTTTTGAAAAAATCTTCTCCAAGTTCCAAATAGTATAAAATCAAAGATAAAATTTTTAAAAATTGTTGCAACTTCGTGATTTGGCATAGAGATCAACAAGGAAAGTCGATTAATACAGATTGTTCGAGAAAAAGTAAGAAAACATACAAAAAGTAGTTTTTGACTTCACATGTGGAGTGCACGTATAATGATTTATAACTTTGTATAAACTTGTATATAAAATGTATAAATAATATATACAGGAAAATATTTATATATTGAATAAATACACATTATACACTCACTATAATTTTGTATAATTATATATAATGTTGATATGGAAACTAGATTTCATCTTCAACTTTGTTTTTCAACTAGTATGATTTTCAAGATCAACTTTTGTCAAACATTCAAACTTCATCGCCATAACATATTCTAGAGTCAAGTTACTGCAAGTTTTTTCAACAATTAAAATTTCATCAAATAGTTTGAGTAATATTTTCCATATCTCATTCTTGTAGTTAGTTATGAAATCCTTTTCATTTTTCTCCAACATTTGTTCTCATTAAACTTTTGTTTGAATTTCTCTTCGACTCACGAAGAACTGATTCTGTCATATTTGGAAATAGCACTTCTATTTCTCATTTTGGCTGGTGCCATTAAAGTTGCACCAAACTCTTACCACTTCATACTCCTGCTTTCAAGTTCAATCATCCTCTTGAAGAATATAGTATTATAGTCTTCATCATTTGTAAAACTCATGAAGACATTGAACTTATCATAGACATCAATCTTCACACTTCAATCTAGAGAGATTTTTTCAGAAAACCGAGGTCTGATTGTGTCGATTTAGGGTCGACTTTTCAAGAATCTGCCAACAATTGCTCTTTTACACTGACTGGCTTGTACTAGAAAAAAAATTACACAAGCATACCAAATTATTGCAGAGGGGAAAACATGTTGAAAGCGACCAAGGCAGCAGAAAGATTATATCAACATCCCAAATTTTGAAATATTGTCATAGCAAACATTGAATATGTGGTGAGCTACTTAAATCTGAACAAATGAACATGCTTGAAAGAAAATGAATACAATTGTTAACCTATCTACCAAGTTGTGAATATTACAGCGGTTTGACAATGTGGTTGATTCCTATTCAAGCTTCTTAAAAGAATACTGTCAACATCTGGGCACTCGTGCTCATTTAAAAATTCAGCAACAAATGTCTTCTGCAATGTCTTAGGTATATAACCGTAGCACTGCAAGACCAACAGCCGAGATAGAGACAAGAGTACCTATACAGTATTTAATCACTTCATATTTTGCAGCTTCAATTTGCGCCCTCAATGCATGAATCTCCTATACATGGATCAAGCAAGAGAAAAGGAAAAGATATTCATAAGATGCATTGAGTTTAAAGAACGTTCATGCTCAACATGTACAAGATCCAACACTTACCCGATCAAGCTTATTTGTAAGATTTGTAGTTTCTGCATTTTGATTGGCAAGCTCATCACGGATGCGTCTACACAATTAAGAATGACCACAATCAATCATCAGGGAGTCGAAAAATGAACGAAAGCATTCACTAACATCTAAAACTCTTTAAGCCTTACCCTCTTTCAAGATTTAAATCCAACCGTTGGCCGGCAGTAAGCTTGTCAACCTCATACCTGCATGAACAAATAATATTGGTTGATGAAACTGGCACTCAAAAGTAGAATCGTTTTTTCGACAATTCAATTGTACCTTAGTTCACTGCGCATTTTTTCAATGTCATTCCGAAGCTTTTCAAGTTCACGTTGCAGCAGAGAAAAATGATGTTCCTGCAACATTTTTTTTAATCGGTATGAATTCCATACATCAAACTCAAACCAATGCTCATTCGGGGGTAGAACAAAAACATATATCATGAACATATATATTATTAGCACAACCATGATGCAATAACCATCGGTCCAACACTGAGTTTGAAGTAAATTTTCCTCCTTGATCACCCAATGTTAAGAGAATTTTGGGAAGGGTTAGATCCATGCAAGAACAAATTCAAATTGACATGTGTTCTCCTATCTGTCTCACACTGCGTTGAACACAATATTGTCATACAGAATTTCTCCCAAGCCATCATAGCCATATATGCCATCAGTAACACTCATCTCACATTGTCTATCAAAACGAAAATTAGTCTTGTGTTGATGATTTCCAACATCCTGGATTAGTCAAAGAAAATAAGCTGGTTGCTCCTAAAAGATGCTTCCCGGTAAGCGAAACAAAAAAAACTGCTGTGATATCTTTGAAAGAGTTGTCTCAAATCAGGCAATCAATTTGACTCACTGACCACAAATCAAAATTCTAAATACTTGTGTCGTCCTTTCCCGAGGTGGCCAACTAGCCTTTTAGGCTGTAACCCTTTTGATCCCTCAAAACATTGAGGCTGCACCTCCTTCCTAAAGTATATGCAGCTATCAGAGGCTGAGCCAAAGTTCCCTTCACAACCAACTAGTTTTAATTTTCATACTTGGTTGATATAGTAATTTTTTTTATGACCGTGGTGTCCGGGCTTAGCTTTCGCACACCTCGACTAATTCCTCGGAATACTTGTCACCTCCCACCAGCAAAAGGTACCAGGTAACTGTCCACCAAGGCTAGGACAGATGGGAAGAATCACCTAGTGTTTTTTTCTCCGCTGGGATTTGAACATGAGACCTCATGGCTCTCAACCACTTCATTGACCACTAGGCCACACCCTTGGGTACGGTTGATATAGTACTAATTACTAGAAAGATCCAGCTGACCTAACTTGTTCATTTGATTCGACAATTTTACTGCATCTATTTTTTTTAGTCATTGCTTCTTTATACAACCAGGTTAGGATCATATCATGTCTTAAAGTAAAGAATAACCATTGTTGATCTGTATTACAGGTCATCTTTTTTTTTTGTTGAACATATGAGAGATATGATTAGATTAAATCTGATCAGCCAAGGTAATGAGGTACTCCAAAATCCAAGTGATAACTAAGCCTCCTCCCTGAGCAATGGTACTTCTTACAGATTAATCATCTTCCAGATGCTGTTACAAGTGTCAAAAGCAGTCAGCTTTGATGGATGAAACTCAAAATTTTCAACTACCTTCTCATCTCTCTCCACAGTATGGCCTAATATTTTTGATTGATCATCCTAGTCCAGGATGATACTTGTAACAGGGGCATACAATGATAGCTTCATCTCTGCTCGAAGCCGATCTTGCTCAAGTTTCTTGAGCAATTGCCTTTGCTCCTCAATAGAGGCTATTTGACGATGTAAATTTGATCTCAACAGTTATAACATTAAGTTCTTCTCTCTAGATCTCCTGATCGAACTCTTTCTGCAACTTATCTTTTCAGCATCTGCAGCAGCTTCAGGTTGTGCTTCTGTGGTTCTCTGCTAGAACTCTGAAGGGCGCGGTACTCAGAGTGGCACTGTGATTGAATTAGATTGCTCTATATACACTGTTTCAAGAAGCTGACATCTTTATCATCTTCCAAGAACTGAACAATATCGTTACTGAAGGAGGTCAGCTTCTCCACATCCATGTTACTGGACCCATCCACCATTGTATGTTGAGAGAAATGAGTCTGTATTACAGTTCTACTTAAACGGCAGTATAGCCAAATAAAACGCTCTTCATCTGCAATATGGTATCACTGATTTGGTGTCTCCATTTCCAAGCATCCATCGTTGTATCTTGAATGAACGAGAATAACCTCCTCCATTGAATGAAGGAATGATCTCTGATGATAGAGTTTATGTTCTTTTTAAGTAAACAGTGGCAAAATTGTAGGATGTTATGGAGTGTTACACGCTAAATCTTCTTCCGTAAATCATCGAAACACAGACTTGAAGAATCTATATTTAATTACAGTCTCTTACTCCTTATGGGAGTTTACTTATGAAAAGAAACAAACGTTTGTATGATCCACGCCTAGCTTGTGAAAATGAGAAATGTGTCCATTTTCAATCAACTGCTAGCACAACCTTATTCCTGACAGGAATTTGGTGCATACTGTAATGAATAATTGTTATCCAACACAAGGTGATGATGGCTCAATTCAATTGCCTTTTGAAATTGTAATATTTCAGCCTATATATGTAAAATTAGGAAGAAACCCTCATTCACTCAAACCAGAAGGGCATTTGAAAATATTCAAGCAATTAATCGTACTATTTCACTAAGCTTTAACAATTTCAGCATCAGCTGATTTGAATTATTATGGCTTAATAACGGAGACCAAGAAATGCACAGGTCAGCATGTGAGTTAACGGAAAATGTTCTTTTTATTTGGATCATTGGGTCAATGAGTTGCCTTATTTAGGTGGGCAAATGAAAGTAAAAAATCATCATGAACCATAATTTCTGCAAGAAATGAGAAGAGAACCATAATCCAGCCAAGCCGCAACTATACTGGTAATACTTAATCCATAAATCAAAGGTGCAGCAATTGAGATTGGTCTGTCAAACCAACCATCGAACCGCCCCCACCCACCCAACCCCCCAAAGGAAAGAAAACCCACAAAGAAGCTAGGAAGAGATGTACAGGACCAATTAGGTGAATTTACTTTAGAACCCAAGGCAGATCAAACTCAATACCATAGCATAGAATCTCCCCTTACATCCTGATGTGGGAAGTAGAAGAATTAACCACTATACTTGTCATATGCAGTGTTGTCAAAGGCATGCTAAAGTCCTGAAGCGAGGCAAAAAACATGTTGAGCACTTCACCTCACTTTATGGGTGCTTCAGTGTTGTTATCAAGGCTCCAAGACATACTTTTCCATGCCAATGAGTGCAACCCTTAACATGTGACACTAAAACAATTGATATTTCACTTAATCATAAATTTTTTAAATTTCTTTGTTCATATATTTGTTACTCATGCTTATGATTATTAATCTTGGACTACACATACATATTTGTGGGTTTTCTCCATTTGCGTCTTTTTTTCATTGAAGTTCACACTTTATTTGCGTTTAAAACCCCAAAGGACCTTGGAGCTTTTTTGCACTTTTCGCTTTTGATAACATTGGTCATATGATGACAATTGAATTATAGAAATACATAGCTTATCCTCTTCGCCTCTATGCCACGTTTTTTGCACCATGTGCTGACCTCAATTTTGTATTCTGTTTCTTTTCTTTTCTTTTAAAATGAAGTAATTGATTCCATTCATGGAATCTAGAAGATGCAAGGTAGTTTTCTTTTTTGTTTTTTGATAATTAATTGTCATGAATCTGGAAAATCCAATCAATCTCTAGGATGCTGCTTTCAACAACAGTTTCATATTCTTTTTTTTGAGAAAGACAACAGTTTCATATTCTTTCACAACTCACAACAAACTTTGCTTTTCCTACTGAAGTTATCTACCTCACAGTTAACATCATTGAAGAAAAATATCACTGGTATGCATTATCACGCCTCCATCTACAAACTCATTAATAAAAATCAAAGCACCAGAGAATGGCTAGGCAATAAAGGTCTTAACAACAGCTTGAATATGTTCCGGGACTACATACAACAGTGTACAAAGCTAGCTTACTCGTCTATCTAGGCAGAGAAAATCAACTATAGCAGATGTGACTAAGGGCAAGCTAATATTCTACAAGCAGAAGAAATACATTACCCCTCCCCTAGCACAAGACAGAGAATAACTAGACGCACAGCTGAAGACTTTTTAGAATACCGATATGCACAACTAACAGAGCTTCATGACAATTTTGTACCTGAGAACTTTGTACTTCAGACTTGAACTTGGAGAGGTTGGCTTCTTGAATCATCTCAGACTACATAGGCAAAAATGCACAAAACAATTATTCAGCAAAGTGGAAATGGGCACATTGTTTACAACATAAGATCTTGAGTAAAGTCTTACTTTCTGCATTTCAGCTCGTGAAACAAAAGAATGAGCTACATTTTCCAAACTGTCATTCAAAACTTCAGTGATAGCAGATGTTATTGCTTCTGCCTGTTCTGATGGTACACCTCGTGCTTCTAATCTCCTAACCTGTCAGCAAACAAGATCTATAAATATCTATAATTCATATCAATAATAACAAATCAGGAGAGACTCTAGCCTTGAAAAGTATCCTAGTTTACGACGAAATGGATAGAAGCAAATACACAAACTCAAAAAGAACCACAAGTTTAGTGGCTTTTACTATATGTTTTTTTGCTTTATTTTGAAGGTATTAGTTTATGGACTGATAAAGAACTACTTTAATTATGATCAAAAGGAACAACATCAAACAGATCAAAATCCAAATTCAAGTCATCTTTGGCGGAAAGATGAAGCATTCCTCTTTTGGAAAGAAAAGGCTGAAACTTATTCAATTGAAAATGAGTTAATATTTAGAACAAGTCACCCTGAAAATCCCCCAATCCCACTTATAAACAAAGTCCACAGTCCTAAGTCTATCATACCAAGACTTAATTGCATTATTAGGTTTGGCGAGCATCACATACCCTTCGATCTGCAATATTTCAGTAGGCCCTAGGTACCAATGCTATGTTGAGTCCGACATGGAAGTAAGTTATGAGTTTATATAATTAAACAAAAAAAAAATCGGTTTTTGAAATGAAAACAACTTCTTTTCATTGGTTTTAGGTTATTTCCCCAAGACCAAAGCAGTTTGGTTTCACCTTTATTTTTGAAACCAAAGACAACTAACTAGAGACCAAAAATAAAACTCATCCACTTGCATTCCTACTAAACTTAAAAAGATAAGAGAAACAAAGCTTTTCTCCATCTCCTTTCTGATTCCACAGATACCAACACAACAGATTATCAATATAAATACTCAACATGATTCATCCATAATTGGTTGGGATCATTTCATTCAACTACAAAAACAAGGATAATGAAGAAATGCTAATAATTACCAGAGCTCATAAATATAAATAAATACTCAATTGTGTTCATTGCTAAATTAATTGGGATCATTTCACTCCAATACAACAAATTATAAATCAACAAAGAGGAGGATAAAGAAATAGTAATAATTACCAGAGCTAATGTATCAACGAGAAACGCACGCTTGCCATTAGGTTTAGCAAGCTGTGAGATTTGCCTATAATCAAACTTGTTAGCAGCAGACGATTTGTAGGGCTCAGAACTGTAAAAAATAACTGAACCAGCGTTGATTTGTGATCTATCAATCAACAAAGCAGCAGAAACTTTAGATGCGTTAATCCCTTGAGATTTAGACAATCTAATCCCACAATTAGCCCCTAATTGAACCACACGTCTCGCAACAGCCATTAATTTCTCAAAATCTACAAGAAGAAGAAAAACCTTTATGATTTTTTCAACAAAAAACTAGACTAAGCTGCATCGATTTCAACGAAGATTTTGAACAAAGTATGAAAGGTCAAACTTTCAGAAATGGCGGCGAGTAGAGAGATTGAAGGAGACAGAAGAGGGGTAGTTGATTGTTAATGGCGGACGATGGGGATTTTCCCTTTTTACGGTTTTTATTTATATCGTTCGGGTTGCTTCCCGAAGGGAAAAATGAGGTAAGAATGCCTCACAAGTCTCCAATTAAAAAAAAGGGACAAGTGGGGCCTCTTCATCTCTTCCTCAATTTAATTTAACTCTTAATAATATATTGGACCAAATTAGTATTTTTTAAAACTTAGGAGACTTTATTTTAAATTGTGAAGCATATTAAGAATGGAAAAAACCTTTTAACTTATTCAATTTTCTTTTTAAAACTGAAGTTACAGGGGAACATTGGAATCTCCAAGAACGGGACTTTTTTTTTCAAAAAAAAAAATTTCTTCTTCATCTTCAAAATCATTAAATCTTCTTTGAGTTTGTTGTGTTTTTCTTTTCAATTAGTAGCTTCTAATACAAGGTAAATTTTCTTCTCTTTTCTATTTCAAAGGATAAGATTAGGGTTTAATAAAGAAGAAAATCATCATCATCTTGCTATTATATTTTTTTGTTTTTTTACATTATATTTATTCCGTTTGAACTTGAAATTAACTCAAAAAAGCATTTTTGATAAGTATAAAAAATATTTTGTGTTCATTCTTTAGCTGGGTTTAGTGAATTCAATTTAGTTGTTTCAGCCAACAACTTAAGTAGTTGTTTGGACAACTACTGAAGTTGTTTATAGAAATAACTTTATATTTTTGTTAATACCGAAATTGTCCAACAACTTCCTGTAGTTGTCCGACGATTCAGAAGTTGTCCCAACAACTACTGCAGTTGTTAGACAATTGTGTTTAATTGTTGGTCAACTGATTAGTTGTAGGACAAATAATTTAATTATTGATCTATAATGTACCACTATTGCTCCTTTTTTGTTGATCATA
>JAJOOD010070950.1:0-61200 GCA_029582525.1 Solanum tacnaense | reverse complement strand
AAGAAGAAAGAGTATGCAACCATCTTGGCCTTTGATGTTAAAGTGACACAGGAAGCTCAGGAACTTTCAGATGAACTTGGTGTCAAGGTTTTTATGGCTGATATTATATATCACTTATTTGATTAGTTTAGAGTCTACATTGACACTATCAAGGAAGAAAGAAAAGGAAGGAAGTTGCTGAAGAAGCAATCTTTCCCTGATTGTACCGAATTGTGTCTTCAACATGAGGGAAATATATAATTAAATTTTAAATAAAAAGTAATTTTCAGTAGCAACAATATTTGTGGCGGATATAAGCTGCCACTAATTATTTATTTTAATTTATTCATTCATATAATTAAATTTCAAATGGAAATAAATTTTCAGCAATAAAAATATGAAGGCGAAATGAAACTGCCACTAATTTTTTTTTTTAAAACATTTAAATCATATTGTAGCGGTCGAAAACTTCCACGTAATGTTTTTTTTAAAAATTGAAATTATGTTGTGGAGTTTTATAGACCCCAAAATTATTCTTTTTTGGTAACATTATGATATATTGAGGGAGTTTAAATACTCCCACAATATTTTTTTCGAAACAAGAATATCATATTGCGAGGGTTCTAAACTGCCATTGATTAATTTTAAAACCCCCCACAAATTCAAAATTCATTTTGTGGCATATGTCATGGAGGTTGAAAAAAATCGTCGTTGTATGCCCGTGGCAAGGCTAATTGTGGCACTTTTTAAAACCGCCACAATTCTTTTTGTTGCAGTCAAAAACCGTCACAACTTGACAAAAAACCCGCCACAATTTAACTATTTTTTGGTAGTGACGATCACTGATCTTCTAAGCGAGGTCTGTCAATAGTCGCGTTAAGATGCCCTGTACTCAACAAAATAACAACAAGTGCAGTATCAGTACACACCCACAATGTACTAGTAGGATCACGCGGCTATCCCACTAGTGCGACATAAACAAGTCAAACAACATAATAATCACATGCATATATATCAAGATATACAACATCATCAACATGAAGAATCAACAATGCATTCACATTTATCACCACATCATTGGTCCTCTCATCGAACCCAAATCCAAAAAGTTAGCATGCCGGAACATGGCAATCCGATCCAAGTTAGTTATGCCGGAACATGGCAATCCGATCCCATTTACACACCACAATCACAGACACAAGTACATCATCAAGATCATACATTTAAGTCATGATTTCATGGCAATAATATTTAATCTATCTCATTTACAACAAGTGTGATCAACATTGCAACATTCATACATATACAAGTATCATAATGAAGCAAGAACAATCATACATCACACAATCATAGAATCACAACCATCACCTACCTATAAACAATCTTGAAACCTTAAGAAATTTGATCCTTCCCTTTCCGGATTCATTCTGCTTGTTCTTGGTCTACAAACAATCACAATAACACGCGAATCAATAAATAATCATTAACTATCCGGATTACTGACAATTCTATGAACCTTAGATCAAACCCATGATCCCAATAATCTAAATTAGGGTTGTTTCCACCATAGGATCTATAATAAAACCCTCTCCTATCAATATTCACCCATTCTATTACGTTCTACGGATCAAAAAATAGATTTGGTGAGTGAAAAGCTTACCTTTAGCCTGAAGAATGGTGAAAAACGAGTATGAGTCGCCTCGGTGTCGTTCCTTAGCTCTAAAAGTCGAAAAGTGTCAAATAAGGTCATTTAGGGTTTTATTAATGACATTAAGTCATGTTTGGCCTGCCACAATAGCCCTCACCCCGCTGTAGCGTTGGCCCCAGACCGACCCAACTACCCGCCAGGGCGGTATTCTTGAATCAGGGAGGTATTCATCTTTCACCTACGATTGTAACTCTCGTCGTACCTGCCAGAGCTCTAAACTCCCGCCAAAGTGGTAGAAACGGAACCAGAGAGTCCATTGAAAGAATTCAAAAATCTCATTTAACAACACACCTCTAACCCACGACGATCAGAAGATACCCTTTACGCTAAGATCGATTCTGGGAGTTCTACTCGCCCGGATTCAATTCTATAAATTCGTACGATTTTCTTAACAAGTTATCCAACAACTCATGCAGTCAAAATAAAAAACAACTCACCCGATTGTTACCAGATTTCCCCACACCTCAAGCACTCCGAATTCGTCCAAATCTCGACAAGGTTGGGAAAATACAAATACTAAGAAAAAGTTTATCCGTCGCTGAATTTTCCCCTGTTGGCTTTTCTATAACGACGGAACCCGATCGTTACATATATATTATTTGCTATACCAATTAATAAGTTTATAATCACATTTTTACTATAAAAGACCAGTTGTATGCGATCTCCTAACAAGTTACATCTAATAACTTTATCCTAAAATATATTTAATAATAATTACCAAATTTCAAGTTATAAATTTTTCAAAAGTCATTCTTATGCTTAAAGATATCAGTAATTCTGAATATGGTATGTCAATTAATAAGTCCACAAACAAATTTTACTGTTAAAGCTGAATGCAATTTCTTTCATAGCTACCATCAAGAAAAATATTTTTTTTTTACTTAGTATATTCCATCTCAAGCAAGGTTTCTACTTATTAACTTTATATTTACAAGATTTGTTAATGTTTGAATGTATGAATGAGTGGTTTTCATGAGATTATTTACTATTGTAAACTAATCATTATTTTTATTTTCCTTTATGTGTAGCTAAAATGAATACTTTCATCAACAATAACAAGTTCAACATGAAGAAAGTGGTGTTCGTAATGGGAGCAACAGGAACGGGAAAATCTTGTCTCTCTATTGACCTTGCAACCCATTGGACAAAATGCAAGTATATAAGGGACTTGAAATTGTTACAAACAAGATAACACACACTAAGAAACAATGTGTACGACACTATTTGTTAGGTATATATATTTATTTCCAACAATATTTATATCAAATGACTACCTAGATAATTTAATAGAAGTAATTGTAGATTCTAGTGGAAAATTATCACGCCCTGAACCTACACCCTGGTTGGACTGGCACTCTAAATGCATTGTTGGCCCCAAGCGAACCCTTGGCCTGGTTACTTACTCAGCGGAAGACTTAATTCAACAAAGACAAGTCTATGTAATAAACTGGAATGTTATAAAGGAACATTCAACTTCACCATTAAGGCAAACTCAAGTCTTAACATAAGATAATGATAATGAAAAAACTAAAGAACTAACATTTGACTGTCTATGAAACCTCTAAAACAATTGGGATGGATGTCGGGACAAACCCCACGACATCCTAATGAACTAGTAAAATAATTGAAAGCAATAAAAAGGAGTCATCCGGAATGCATGGAGGCTCACCAACTGACTCTGGAGTATTCACTGGATCAACGATGCGCTGGATCCCGATCCTAGTAGTTACATGCGCCTGCATCATAAAATGATGCAGGCCAACTGGCATCAGTACATTAAATGTATGAGTATGCAATTTGGAATGCTAAACACAACATAGGCTTGAGAAGTATCTGAAGAACTTACCTGGCTCAACTCAACTCAACATAACTGAACTCATTTCAATATAAAGCAGTTTAAAACAAGTGCAATATAAAGAAAAGTTGTCTAAAACATTATGCCAACTGTGTGTATGCAAAGATACATATAACTGTGAAATGTATGTAAAATACAAATAAACTGTGTATTTAAGAATACAATTACTTCTCTGGGAGTTTCTCTAACTGACAACCATCACGTAAGAGCTATTGTGATGATACAACATTTTGCATCACGCTGTCAGGGTCGTTCTATACCTTGTCGAGGGTATAGAACCTGAACTACTAAGTAGATCTACTAGTCTATGCTAAAAAGAACTAAATGAATCATCTAAAAAGTATGACCCTTTTCTACCCATGATGGCTACATGGTTTATGGGGACAGTGAGTTGTCTGAACTCTCCCCCATATCGGTGCTCAATACTACTCCCAAAAATATAAAATTAGCTCTTATGTTTAAAAACATACTTCTTTCTGTGATTTGAGATTAGTGCTCAAAACATAGCTCAAAGGCTATCTTGGAAATCAAAATTTCCTATCTTGCTTCATTTAGAAAGCAGTTACTCTTTTCTGAAAACTAGCCCCAAGGCTCTTTGGAAATCGAGGTTTCCTTTCTTGTTTAAATGTGAAAACATTTTAAACCCTTTGGGAATACATAGTCTCCATATAATTTTGAAGAAATGAACTTCAAACTTTACTCTTTAATCTTTACTCAACTTGAACTTTAAGTCTTAAAACAAAGTTAAAACATTTGGAAAAGACTTTTGGAAAAGACTTTTGGAAAAACTCTAAGAACTTCTCTTGACTTTGATCTTAACTTTCCTTGAATTGAATTATGGATTCAAGGTTCACGATCTCAAGTTTATGGATGATTTCATGATGTTTACATGAACCATAGAGTGTTGGAATCAACTATAAAACATAGGTATATTACTAAGGAACAAGTACGAAAATGTGGGGAAGAAATGGGAAAGACTGGCGTCTAAGGAGCTCTGAGAGGCGCAGGGCGCTTGAGGGTGAACATCAGAGAAGGCCCTGGGGCGCACTGTCTGGCGCGTCACCCCAAGGGGTAAACTTCAGTGACTCTTTTGGGGCACATTGGATGGGCGCAACCCCTAACCCTTTTTCCCAGGCGTTTGACGACTTTTCTTTCTCATTTTTCATATCTAAACCCTCTCAAATTCAATGGTTCTTTCCTCAAACACTTAGAATCATTTATACCCTCAATATATGCTAGATTCAAATCGAAATTATACCCGGAAACATGAACCAAAGCGCAAGAAACTTCAAGAACACAACCCACAAGAATTCAAATGAATATCATCAAGAACTCAAAGGATTTACTTTCAAATCAAACATATTTCGGTGAATTGAATCATGATTGGCGCGTGGGTGAACTAACCCAACGCTATGTGTTCTCACATACCTTGTAGGGATCACCCCCGACGAAATCCACAAGCTAAACTCGACGATCTTGATGAATCTTGTTTCTCTTTTCCTTTCTCCTCTTATTTTCTCTTTCTCCAAGACCTAGCGTATTTTGGTAAAAGTGTAAACTGATCTAATTCTTATTAGACCCTAACTTAATTACCAAAAACGAAACAAACTAATTGGGAAAGGAAAAGACCAAACTACCCTTTCAAAATCCGGATTGAAATTTCCTTATTCAAACAGCCCAACTTGAATAACTCACTCATACAAACTCAGAATCGCGCAAACTCAGTAGCGTTGCAAACATCATTCCAAGAGCTTTCCTACCATGTCTGAAAGTACCTCTAAATCATCTTGAGCTAGAAGTTATGGCAGTTTGAAGTTGACCAAAAATTAATTTTATCCTAACTTAACAAAATTTCTAGGTTTCATTCTTTCCAAAAATGACTATATCAAATTCTTAGCTTATTCCTAGTTATTTCAAATTGAGAGATGTTACAAAAATATACTTTACTATTAAAAAATTATTTATTCCAATTCTGAGAAAGTTAATTTGATCTCATTTTCTTAGGTGAAATTGAGCCAGATTCCGACTTCAGAGCTGAAGATTTTCCTTTGCAAGCTATTATCTACATAGAATTTTTTTTGAAGACTCAACGTGTTCTAATTATTGTTGGAGGGTCAAATTCGTATATTGAAAAACTTGTGGAAGATCATGTGTTCATGTTCAAATATAAGTATGATACTTGCTTTATTTGGATTGATGTAGAGCAATCAGTCTTAAACCGTAGAGTTGACATGAGGGTTGATGAAATGGTGAATGCAGGTAATTTTTGTAATTGTTTTATGTATCAATCAAGATATAATCATGCATCTACCTAAAAACTTTTCTTATATAATTTTCTTAATAATATTTTTGGTTATCAAATCTATATTTGTAACACCCCTAAATATTAACCAAGAATCGCATATCGATTTACCGTTGCTTAATTACTACAATATGTTTTTTTCTCATTTTGGGAACTTGAAGTTTTGTGATAATAAAAAACTTGCTTAACATAAATTGTGATCATAATTTAAGGTATTGTATTGGGATATTTTCATAATATTCTAATTAGAATTATGAATAACTTCAAAAGGAGGTGAGGGATATATATATATATATAAATATATAGGTGTATACGCATGCCTTTTGGGCAGCACACAACTATTTGGGCAACCATCTTTTGGAGACAATTGTGCATTGTGATAAACATCACTTTTGAGACTATATTTTGACACCTCTTCTAGTAAAATTTGTCTCACCTAAACTATAAGAACCTTACAACATTATCTAACAAGTTGTTCTTCAAAATCACAAGAGGAAAAACTTGGCCCTTTTGGCTGGAATTCGAGACACACACTTCATTTTGGTAAGTGGTAAAATCTGTTTTGGAGCTGGGTAGTGTTTAGTATTTAAAGCATAACTTAAGTTGTAGAACGTCGTTTACAGTGAATAAATATGATATGGAAAGATAATTCGTTGACCTACAATGCTTATGTTTATGTAAAACTCTAATTTAGCGGTTATGAATTAGAAATATGGGACGCAACATAGGACATGTTCTGTCCAGAGTTGGAAAGTAGAAATCATGTATGAACAACTGTTAGTGTTTTGAATATATCTTATTGTACAAAATATATTTTGCGGTGATTCTTATTTGTTTGCAACCCTAAGAGATGTATCTACATCTTTCATGAAGGTTATAAAGTCTAGTTTTGCCGTTTTCCTTTTCAAATCTAAGTTGTGACATGAGGTACTAGGCTGGCCAGAAACACTATTTTGGGAGCATAGTCGTATTTTTACAGGCTATGCTTAGTTGTGATGATAATCCTGGTTTACATCAGCATTATTGAGCTGCTAGGAATTAAAGAAGTTATTTAATTGTATTTTTAAGGTTGTATATACTTGTGAACAAGTTGAGGACCTTGAAACGTTGGTTGGTCTACGGTCTGAACTCGTGAAGTTGTGTTGGACTGTTTCTTTGCTAAAGCACTGAGGTTTGTGTATAAACATGTACTTGCACTCTTTTAACTACTGGTATATCTGAATGTTGATCTTGGTACCTTGGTTACCTATTGTCACTTGGCATTGTCATGTTGGTCTCCTTTAAGACGTTAAAGACGCTTGTGTAACTCGCCCACTTGTACGGATTGTTTGATCAGTTGGCACTCTTGTTGGGACCTTGTCCTTCTTGTGGCTGTGACTTTGTCACTATTGGCATGCCTCTTGATGCAGATCATTTGCAATCTTGACTTTGGATTTTTAGTCCGTCTTAAGAATGGAAGTTGTCCAATTTTAAGTATGAACTAGAAAGCCATTTTTAATATGGTTCTTGGTTCTCTTGATTATTGGGATTTGACCCTTCTTGATACAGGGCGTTATCCCTTCTTGATACTTGCTTGTGCTTGGTGTGAAGACATGATGTACATATTGGGCGAGCCTTGTTATTGAATCTTTTAGAAATTGAATCTGATGGCTCTCAACCTATAGTTTTGCACCACTAAGCTATATGTTTAGCGATAGTTATTTCTATCATAGGGAATTATCGAGTGGTTGCATGAAGCTAGCCATTGGAGATGGAACTTTTGAGAGCCTTAAGGAAGTTCACATTTTCCTATAGGCATCTATTTTTGTATAAACCTTGGGACTTGAACATGATCTATGTGTTGTATATTTACATGAAATTTCCTATATTTATATGTACATCTAATACCTTTATCCTAAAATATATTTAAAAATAATTACCAAAATTCAAGTTATAAATTTTTCAAAAGTCATTGTTATTCTAAAAGATATCAGTAATTCTGAATATGGTATGTCAATAAATAAGTCCACAAACAGATTTTACTATAAAAGTTGAATGCAATTTCTTTCATAGACACCATGAAGAAAAATATTATTATTTTTACATAGTATATTCCATCTCAAGCAAGGTTTCTACTTATTAACTTTATATTTACAAGATTTTTTAATGTCTGACTGTATGCATGAGTGGTTTTAATGAGATTATTTACTATTGTAAACTAATTATTATTTTTATTTTATTTTATGTGTAGCTAAAATGAATACTTTCATCAACAATAACAAGTTCAACAAGAAGAAAGTGGTGTTCATTTTGGGAGCAACAGGAACGAGAAAATCCCGTCTCTCTGTTGACCTTGCCACCCATTTTCGAGGAGAAATAATCAACTCGGAAAAAATGCAAGTATATAAGGGACTTGAAATTGTTATAAATAAGATCACACACACTGAGAAACAAGGTGTACGACACTATTTATTAGGTATATATATTTATTTCCAACAATATTTATATCAAATGACTACCTAGATAATTTAATAGTAATAATTGTAGATACTAATGGAAAATATACTTTACTATTAAAAAATTATTTATTTCAATTCTGAGAAAGTTAATTTGATCACATTTTGTTAGGTGAAATTGAGCGAGATTGCGACTTCACATCTAAAGATTTTTATTTGCAAGCTATTGTCTACATAGAAAAGATTTTGAAGACTCAACGTGTTCCAATTATTGTTGAAGGGTCAAATTTGTATATTGAAAAACTTGTGGAAGACCCTGTGTTCATGTTCATATATATGTATGATATTTGCTTTATTTGGATGGACGTAGAGCAATCAGTCTTGAACTGTAAAGTTGACATGAGGGTTGATCAAATGGTCAATGCAGGTAATTTTTGTAATTGTTTATGTATCAATCAAGATATAATCATGCATCTAGCTAAAAACTTTTCTTAAATAATTTTCTTAATAATATTTTTGGTTATCAAATCTATGTTCCACTAAATAAAACTCTTCTTTAAATTTATGTTGCATGCAGGGCTAGTGGATGAGGTGTGGCAGATTTTCATTCCAGATGCAGATTACACCAAAGGAATCCGTCGGTCCATTTGTATCCCCGAAATCGACAGATATTTAAGAGAAGAAACATATATAGACAAAGATGATGAATCAAAGAAAAGATGTTTCTTCAATCGTCAATTGCTAATATCAAGCGTAATACTCGTTTATTGATTTGTTACCAACTTGACAAGAGTCAACGGTTAATAAATGAGAAAATGTGGTTGATGCATCATATTATTGCTACTGACGTTTTTAAAGGAGATAGAAAAGAAGTTGTTGACAAAGGATGGAGGAATACCGTTTTGAAACCTTGCCTGGATATTGTGAAAAGATTTCTCAGAAGTGATGATCACAATATTATTATTGAGTGAACATAAACTATCATTTTCTCTATCTTGAGTTATATTGTCTCTCGGCTATTTAATTTGGACCTATTTTGTATAGTTTGTATTGCATTACAAATATATATGATATGACACCTTCTTTCTATATATATTATTCTTGTCTGTAAAAACATTGTTATTTATAGAGCAAATATTTAAGCTTTATAAAAAATATTTATCTAAGTTCCGATCCAAGCCCAACCCCAAGTCCAAGTCCAAGTCTTCTATATTTAATATATATTAATATAAATACGTACTTACACAATTACATGAGATCATTCATAATGTCAAGGTAATAGAGTGAGAAAATAAATGACTATAAATGTTCGGGAAGATTCTACCCTAACAAAGTTTGAAAGAATAGAATTCTTAACTCAAAATTTAAAATTGTTACATAGACAAAGAAGAAAAAATAGTAAATTTGCAATCTATCGATAATGAACATTTAAGGAAATATAGTCTACCTAATTCAATCACGGTGATGGAATCTTGATTCAATAAAATCTTTATCTATTATTATATGCTGCAAAAGTTAATATAAATACTCGTAATTGAAATAATTATCGATAATTGTTCCCTTCCCTCTAATGGAATTAGACTTAACACTTATGAGGTGTTGTTAAATAGTGTAAGAATTGACGCAATATCACTTGATTATATTCCGTCAGAAATATTATTGAGTTCTTTTTACAATCCTTTTGTAATCGATCTTTTCGTCAATTCTGTATGTGATCTCATAACAATGTACATCTAGAAATGTCATCCTAAATTTATTTAAGCTTAATTACCAAAATTCAAGGTGACATATTTGTATATTGTTGCAAGAACTATTCTTATCCTAAAAGATCTGAATTTTATATATATATTTATTTATTTATTTTTTTTTTTTTAATTTTTTAATTTTTTTTCGTATATCAATTAATAAGTTTATAATTACATTTTTACTATAAAATCCCAGTTGTATGTAATCTCCTAACAATGTACATCTAATAACTTTATCCTAAAATATATTTACAAGATTTTTTAATGTCTAACGGTATGCATGAGTGGTTTTAATGAGATTATTTATTATTGTAAACTAATTATTATTTTAATTTTAATTTATGTATAGCTAAAATGAATACTTTCATCAACAATAACAAGTTCAACAAGAAGAAAGTGGTGTTCATAATGGGAGCAACAGGAACGGGAAAATCCCGTCTCTCTTGTCACGAACCAAAATGGACGTGATGGCACTCGTCTTATCCCACCAAGACAGGTCCGCCTATCACCAAATCTCATTACCCCAAACACATATTACAAGGAAATACACGAATTCCATAGATTTAACAAGGGTTTAGAAATCGACTTGCCTCAAACAATCGAACAATCACTCCGGGACTCGAGCCCTCCTTTTTGGTTGAGCTTCCAAATCAATGCAATCTATTCAAGTACATATTCAGAATAAGATTTAGAAACTAACAACACCCATATTACTATAGGTTTAACCTAGACTGAAAAGATCACCCAAATCTATAATCAAATTCCTAAGTTTCAAGCTTAGGGTTAAGTTCCAATTCTTTTCCAATATCATAATTCAAATGGTATTTATATGATATGATAGATCTAATATTTAATTATCTATCTCAATATGTCAAAACTTAACTCATAATGTGGTAATAATAAGAAATTAAACCAAATTACCAATTATCCACAGAAAGAACACCACCTCCGAACCTAAGATTACGTACGTCCTCACTGTATCTTCAATTCTAATTCCTAATTGCTAACCACACAGTGTAGCAATCATTACCTATCAATTTTACATTAAAGTTAGTCACACAATTTTTCAGGATCCACGTTGAACAACTACCAATTTCCATTCACCTTATCCTTCCATTTATGACAAATATTTTGTCATTTCTCTTTTTCAATGTTCAGAAACACACATCAAATTATCGATAATCAAATCACCCAGCTAGTCACAATTATTCACTGATAACCCACTAACAAACTGATTCCAAAATAATCCCAATTTACAACCAATCACGTGATTTGTTAGTTAACTTTTAAGAACTAAATTGGCAATCATTACTTATCATTGTACATATATCCTATTACATACTATATAATATTGTTATATATATATATACATATGTGTGTAGCAATTAAGGAAAGCCTAGCAGAGCAATTAATGCAGGCATCAATTGAAAGTTTATGTTGAAATTTACCTGAAGCAGTTCGTAAGCCGTGATGCCAACAACCTTCGCCCTTTTTTTCTTTTCCTTTTTATTTCTTTTCTAAAGTAATTATGTACTAAAAGTGATAAATTTTACTCACTTATTTTATTAAATATAGACTAAATGGTATATGGCCTTAAATAAATTATCACGTTAGCCCATTAACTATCGACTAAGTCATTTATCTACGATTACCCATTAATTAATTAAATAAAGTTAAACAAATTGTTCAAAATTCCCAAAAATAACCTACTGGGTCATTACATTATCCACCACTAAAAATCATGTTCGTCCTCGAACATAAGGAAGAAGAAGGAAAAATAACCGATGTTACTAAAATTCTAAGTTATGACCTACAGTCGGTGTTCATATCTCTATGTGAGCTCCTCTTTAAAACCATTTCATCAAGAACAACTACTAAGAACTAAACTTTCGAATCAAAATTTAATATATCTACAAATCAGGAGTGATAATCAAGCCACAAACTAACCCATGAACTTAATCTAAATAGAAATCCATTAGACCTTAACACAACCATCATGACGAATCTTTTCTCACATAACCTAGATAACATTTTGAATCGATACCGGCTACAATCAGAAGTGAACTTGAACCAACCACCACACACTCATACTGCACAAACTAACACAGATCTTATCAAGATTTTCTTTTCACAACACAATCTTTTCACAAGCCTAAGTTATAAGCATCTAATCTTTAGATATTGGGTACTCATCAAAGGAGAATCAAGCTTATATAATCCAAAGAAGAAAATGATCAAGTAACCACCCAGCAAGTGATACACCCAAGCATACAAAACCTCTAACAACACTTGTCGGAGCATTTAGATCAATAGTTGTGATTGTAAACAATCCTTAGGAACGGTACAACTAGACCAAATGGTCCCCACACTCAATCAAACATAGCTAGAATGTGACTTCCATGATGAGACGAACATTGAGAGTGTCGAACAATTGAAATATATTCATGAAAACTCCTCTATTGATTATTATAAGTAAGGTCTTGCGTGTAAAACCAATGGTATACTTCTACTATCACAAACAACAACAAATAATCTATAACTAAAATGATCAAGTCTGACCAAGGATCCTATCATATCAATAGGACATAAGAGGATCGGTACATCTGATCCACCACTAGGAATTCACCCATAGATGTGGAAACACACGTAATATAAGCAATGAATCATACTCCAAATAGTGTCCAGTATGAAGAAGGTGGTCACATAAGAATATATGGAAGCAAGGTCGAATAACACAAGATACTCATTCCATAGTGGCCATATAAATAAAATTCCATTCATCTAACTCTATCTCTCGATTTTTAATCGCCCACAATAAACCAATTTGATCCCAACACAATATTACAAATGCTCAATTCATCAAACCTCACATGCTTCTCACAGTATTCCATTGAAGCTAACATTCTTAATACCAACAAACATCATAACTACACCAGCCATTTACCTTACTCTCAAACTGTCACTGGTATCACAGTTTTCTTAGCAAACACATTGTAACCTCTAAAATTTTGAAAATATGGCTCTCTCTCTTTCCATTTAAACATTACATGACAGATATAAGTCACACCCATGACTAATAGCACTACTTTCAAATCTAAAAGACTTTCGCATCGAGGTACAATAATTGAATCACACCCAATGTCAACCTCACGCGAAATTTTACATACCATTTTTCAACTACCATTCATACCATCATGTACCTTATGCCAAAACTCTAAGAAATCCTTGGTCACTCCAATAATTCTTTATACTATAAGCTCATAACCTCTAATCACCATTAAATGACTAGGTAACACATCATAACAGTCTATATCGTCCCATCAACAAAGTAGTTTCAATCCCCTCAAAATTCTCATTAACCATGTAGAACCGTAGGTCCAGACCATTTAACATCCATAAACTGCCTATCATATTTTTAACAATCTAACTCGACATAACCACGTAGAATCTTCCACACATCATTGTTTGTAACCCAAACCAAAACTCAATCCTTATAAAAGTTGATGATAAAACCCTAGTAAGTCTATACCAACCAATTCACATCCATAGTCATATCTGAACTCATAAGAGAAAGTTCATACAACATTCAACTTCAAACCTTGGGTCTATATGAGAGGTCTTATTCCTTCATCTTTCTTAAATTCTTCCTATGACACAAATTTCAAATACCTTGAACTCTTCAACACACCAGATTCTTTTCTCTTTCGCTGACTCGCTTACCAATTTTATCTGTTAACCAACCACCCATGATATTTTACCTGATACTTTAAACCAAAACTTTAAGAGAATTACTTTTTAGGCCCTTTAACAATCAAAACTAACAAACTCTATGACCCAAACTCTGGACTTATTCTTCCAAATGCTCAATACTCGATACGATCAATCAATTCTTACCTTACCAATTCATACCATGACAAAACATACTACCACGAACGTAGACTAGCAATGAAAAACTTCAATTCAGGTTCCAACTATGCCAGTTATCAAACTCAAAAACACTAAAACACTTATTACCACACTCAAATCGAACGCCTATAGACTTCTTTCTCAAATCTTATCCAACCGTTTTAACCACGCTGATTAACCCATGGCACTATTACCATGACCAGAGAAAAATGGATGAAACCATGTGTCTCTGAACCCAATTCTCAACCCCTCTGAAGATACCTCCTTAGCACTTGCAATCAGAGAAAATATTCTTACTCTCACCTCTTTCCAAAGGCTACACTATTTCCCACTAATTTTTTTTCCAATTATGACTCTAGTTCCTTTGAATTCTATTCGAGTGGTGTCTCAGCATCTCCTAAAACTTTCCATACAACCAAGTTACTCACCAAATAGTAGAAAACCACAACCTTAAATACTCGTAAGACGCCATTACAATACAAAAAATTATTTAATCAATAATCTTTATCATTAGTTGCATCTCAAACCAGCTATGCCAATCAAATTCAAGGGACTAACTTAATTTTATATGTACTTTCTTACTAAAATCTTCTATTATATTCACACAAGTATACTTTCTGGGACTTTCTTTACCCATAAGCTTATCATTCTGGTATCTATCCATTCCCTTGAACCTTAAGATGAAATCACCAGTCCTCATGTAGAACCTTCGGGATACACTTCTCAACTTAACGAATTAATACTACATCAAATATCCACTACTAAAATCTTCCTTATACAGACGCTTAACCCCAACCATTTGCAGTAACAACCTAGCTAGTTGGTTTCTCAAATGTGAATACAACATTGAATCGCATTATACCAGCATGTGATACAACTGATAACTCTTTAAGTAGTTAGTAATCGCACTTGACATCAACGCATCCATTTTCATATACCAATAGTACTACATTGTGAAGTTTGTTAAATCCACCACTAGAACACATCATACCTATCGAGAAGATTGTACCTAAATAGTCTACACATTTTTGCCTCATTAAGTAACTAATACACTACCAAATATGTTCGGTCTCTCGTCCAAAACGATACGTATTCCTTTGTAGATCAGGTCAATAACAAGGGTAACACATTCTCTAACTCTAAACAAGTAAGAATCGGTACCATTATAGTAGTCATATTATGGCCCTTTTTGACATACACTCAATCTATGAAAGATTCTAACCTCGATTGGCGCAAAATCATTCTCTAAGAAAGCCATATATGTTATGACAACTATACCAATTGTATTTTCCATAATTACACTATTCATTATCTAGCCATCTTTTTGATCATTCCACTTTAAATTGTGAAACCACTCCAGATATTGCCTATACCACACAAGTACTAATCCCACTACTGGATGACTAGCCTAAAAAAAGTATAAGACACTCATGAAGTCCCTTAAATCATTGTTAAAACTAATCGTTTATTTATCCTCAAAGTGAATCATCAAACCATAACCTCACGCAATTCCTTTGAATCACTGAACATTCTAAATCTGACCCACATCATCTCCACAAGTATATCACTCCAACCCTAGTACCATATCTAACATCCAAGCAGTACACGACACCAACTACGGACATGAGGACCTACGCACGAGTCATCACATAAGTGAGAGAGAACGGAATGAAGTGATAAAAATCAGTATAGACAAAGGATGAACGATAGAGATTCAAGAAATGTAGCTTTTCCTAAAAGTCACCATAGCCTCTCGAAGAAAAGTACAGACGTCTCCGTACAGATCCTTGACACTCTAATTCGACTCGGCTTGTACACACGTGAGATTTATGAACCTGGGGCTCTGATACCATTTTGTCACGACCCAAAAATGGAAGTGATGACACACGTCTTATCCTACCAAGACAAGTCCCACGAAGACAAGTTAGCCTATCACCAAGTGTCATTACCCCCAAACACATATTACAGGGAAATACGCGAATTCCATACACTTAACAAAAGTTTAGAAATCCACTTGCCTTAAACAATCGAACAATCACTCCGGGACTTGAGCCTTCCTTTTTCGTTGAGCTTCCAAATTAATGCAATCTATTTAAGTACATATTCACAATAAGATTTCGAATCTAACAACATCCGTATTACTATAGGTTTAGCCTAGACTCAAAAGATCACCCAAATTTATAATCAAGTTCCTAAGTTTCAAGCTTAGGGTTAAGTTCCAATTCTTTTCCAATATCATAATTCAAATGGTATTTATATGATACGATAGATCTAATATTTAATTATTATCTATCTCAATATGTGAAAACTTAACTCATAATGTGGTAATAATAAGAAATTAAACCAAATTACCAATCATCTACATAAAGAACACCACCTCCGAACCTAAGATTACGTACGTCCTCACAGTATCTTCAATTATAATTCCCAATTGCTAACAACACAGTGTAGCAATCATTACCTATCAATTTTACATTAAAGTTAGTCACACAATTTTCCAGGACCGACGTTCAACAATTATGAATTTCCATTCACCTTATCCTTCCTTTAATGACAAATATTTTGTCTTTTCTCTATTTCAATGTTCAGCACCACACACCAAATTATCGATAATCAAATCACCCAGCTAGTCACAATTATTCCCTGATAACCCACTAACAAACTGATTCCTAAATAATCCCAATTTACAACCAATCACGTGATTTGGTAGTTAACTTTGAAGAACTAAATCCAATCACATAATATATAATATTGTTATATATATATACATATATATGTATATATATACATATGTGTGCAACAATTAAGGAAAGCCTAGCAGAGCAATTAATGCAGGCATAAATTGAAAGTTTCTGTTGAAATTTACCTGAAGCGTTTCCTAAGCCGTGATGCCAAAACCCTTCGCCCTTTTCTTCTTTTCCTTATTATTTCCTTTCTAAATTAATTATGTACTAAAAGTGATAAATTTTACTCACTTATTTTATTAAATATAGACTAAATGGTAAAGGGCCTTAAATAAATTATCACTTTAGCCCATTAACTATCGATTAAATCATTTATCTATGATTACCCATCAATTAAACAACTAAAGTTAAGCGAATAGTTCAAAATTACCAAAAATAACCTACCGGGTCATTACATCACTGTTGACCTTGCCACCCATTTTCGAAGAGAAATAATCAATTCGGACAAAATGCAAGTATATAAAGGACTTGAAATTGTTCTAAATAAGATCATACACATTGAGAAACAAGGTGTACGACATATTTGTTAGGTATATATATTTATTTCCAACAATATTTATATCAAATGACTACCTAGATAATTTAATAGTAGTAATTGTATATTTTAGTGGAAAATATACTTTACTATTAAAAAATTATTTATTTCAATTCTGAGAAAGTTAATTTGATCACCTTTTCTTAAGTGAAATTGAGCTAGATTCCGACTTCACAGCTGGAGATTTTTGTGTGCAAGCTATTGTCTACATAGAAATTTTTTTGAAGACTCAACGTGTTCCAATTATTGTTGGAGGGTCAAATTCGTATATTGAAAAACTTATGGAATACCCTGTGTTCATGTTCAAATATAAGTATGATACTTGCTTTATTTGGATTGATGTAGAGCAATCAGTCTTGAACCGTAGAGTTGACATGACGGTTGATCAAATAGTCAGTGCAGGTAATTTTTGTAATTGTTTTATGTATCAATGAAGATATAATCATGCATCTAGCTAAAACATTTTCTTATATAATTTTCTTAATAATATTTTTGGTTATCAAATCTATGTTCCACTAAATAGACTCTTCTTTAAATTTAGGTTGCATGCAGGGTTAGTGGATGAGGTGCGGCAGATTTTCATTCCAGATGCAGATTACACCAAAAGAATCCTACGGTGCATTGGTGTCCCAAAAATAGACAAATATTTAAGAGAAGAAACAAATATAGACGAAGATGATGGATCAAAGAAGATGCTTCTTCAAATATAGACGAAGATGATGGATCAAAGAAGATGCTTCTTCAATCGTCAATTGCTAATATCAAGCGTAATACTCGTTTATTAATTTGTCACCAACTTGACAAGATTCAATGGTTAAAAAAATGAGAAAATGTGATTGGTGCATCGTATTATTTCTATTGATGTTTTCAAAGGAGATAAAAAAAAAGTTGTTGACGAAGCATGGAGGAATACCATTTTGCAACCATTCCTGGATATTGTGAAAAGATTTCTCAAAAGTGATGATCACAATATTATTATTGAGTGAACTTAAACTATCATTATCTCTATCTTGAGTTATTTCTTCTCTTCGTCACTTTAATTTAAACCTATTTTGTACAGTTTGTATCGCATTACAAATATATATATATGATATGACCCTTCTTTCTATATATATTATTCTTGTCTGTAAAAACATTGTAATTTATAGAGCAAATATTTAAGCTATATAAAAACAATTTATTTTAAGTACCGATCCAAGCCCAAGCCCCAAATCCAAGTCCCAGTCTTCTATATTTAATATATATTAATAAAAATACGTACTTACACAATAACATGAGATCATTCATAGTGTCAAGGTAATAGAGTGAGAAAATAAATGACCATAAACGTTCGGGAAGATTCTACTCTCAAAGAATAGAATTCTTAACTCAAAATTTAAAATTGTTGCATAGAGAAAGAAGAAAAAATAGTAAATTTGCAATCTATCGATAATGATTATTTAAGGAAATGCATTCTATCTAATTCAATCACAGTGATGGAATCTTGATTCAATAAAATATTTATCTATTATTATATGTTGCACAAGTTAATATAAATACTCGTAATTCAGTGATGGAAACTAACTTTCTTGCCTTAAGGTACGAAATGAAATGAACCTTAGGCACTGCTGAACTACTTTTCCACTCTAAGACTGGCTCATTAGGAATCTGAAACTTGACAACTCGAGTCCTACAATCAATGGAGGCATAATAGGCATGAAGCCAATCCATACCTAGAATGACATTGAAATCTACCATGTCTAACTCAATTAAAGCAACCATGTTGTCTTTGTGATTGATGGAAATGACACAATCACGATAAACTCGCTCAGCTGGGATAGACTCCCCAACATGTGTATAAACACAAAAGGGTTCATAGAGTTTCTCAGGAAGAACATCAAACTTATTTGCAACATAAGGGGTTAGAAAAGATAAACTTGCTCCTGGGTCTAGTAAATCATAAGAATCAAAAGCAAAGACTTTGATCATACCAGTGACAACATCTGAAGAGTTCTCTTTCTCTTGGCAATTAGTGATCGCATAAAGACGGTTTGTTCCTCCGCCAATACCGGAAGTAGCTCCTCTAGTTGCAGCCCTTTCTGGTGGAGCAACTGATGAAGATTGGGCTCTATTGCCCGGATTTCCACTACCTTGCATGTTCTTAGGGCACTCTTTCATGAAGTGACCCTCTTTCCTACACTTGAAGCAACCTGACTGGCCATCACTACACTTACCTGGGTGGGTTCTACCACACCTAGCATATGCAGGAGCCCAGTTACCTCATTGTGCCACACTACCTTGAGACTGTGCAGGTCTAGCTCTGAAGTTCTGCGAATTCTGACCATTATGCTCACCTCTATTTTTGGGTGCAGGAGCAATAGCAGATGATAGAGCAGGTCCCTTTCACTTTTGCTGAAAGGACGAACGGTTCATATTACTCTTCTGCTGCCCAGACTCATTCTCTGCCTTAACTTTCTTATTTCAGAAACTCTTCCCTATCCCTTAGCTTCTCTTATTCAACCTGCTGCACATATACCATCAACCACGATATATCCATGTCCCCAAATAGCATTGCTGCCCTGTCCTATTTGCTCGATAGACGGGACAACCCAGCAACAAACATACTCATTCTACTCCTCATATCCGCAACCATCTCCGGAGCATATCGGGATAGTTGGGTGAACTTCAACCATTACTCATGAACACTCAGTACTCCTACTTAAGGGTAAGAAATACTCGTACCTTAGCCTCTTTCAGTTCTCGGGGAAAGAAACATCCCAGGAAGGCCTCCTCAAAATAAGACGAACTCGTAGGTGGTGCATCCTCATCTTTACCCTATTTCCACTGATCAAACCAAGTCCTAGCAACACTCTTCAATTGATGTGCAGCTAGTTTAACTCGCTCAGTATCGATAATGTGCATAACCTCAAATACCTTCTTCAGTTCCTTAATCAAATTCTCCGGATCCTCTACAGTGCTCGAACCTGTGAAACTTGGAGGATTCATCCTTAAGAACTCGCGGATCTTCGAAGTGTCAGCTACTTCCTATCGATTCCCTCTCTGCTGCCCAACTTGGTTGGTCACAACTTGGCTCAACATCCAAATAGGCTCACGGAACTCAGCATTTGTAACTTCCCCTTGCGGTTGCACTTCAGGTGCATTTGGTAACTCTTGCTCCTCAACATTACGCCTAGCAAGGCGACCTCTGACAGCTCTTCATGGAGGCATGATTATCTGAAAACACGCGCAAGCATGAATTAGAAGGAAACTTTTTAGAGATCAAACTCTAACGCATGAAATGAGTGTGAAAGAAGTGAGAAATTTTCCTATGTGTTGCAGCCTCCTAATTATAGATGTTGCGCGCATCACATCGATAACAGACATAGCTTCATAGACTCCCTAGGACTCTTGAACTCTGAGCTCTGATACCAAGTTTGTCAAGCCCAGAGCCTACACCCCAGACATGGATGGCACTCGAGAACAATTGAAGGCCCCAAGCGAACCCTTGGCCTGGCTTACTTAACTCAGCAGAAGACTTAACTTAACAAGATAATCTCAAAACATAACTTTAAAGAGATATAAAACTTAGCCAAAATGATGACTGAAGTCTTTAAACAACATTTGAATGATAAAGTAAAGGCAACGGAACTACTAACTGTCTATGAATCCTCTAAAACAAAGAGGTATGTCGGGACAGGACCACCGATCATCCTAACAATTGAAAACCAGAAAGCAATGTAAAAAGGAGCCATCCAGAAGCAAGGAGGCTCACCAACTGACTCTGAGTGTTGAACCTAATCAACGAAGCGTTGGATGCTGATCCTGGTTACCTGCGTATGCATGATAATACAATGCAGACCAACTGGCATCAGTACATTGAATGTACGAGTATGTGAGTTGGAATGCTAAACATAACATAGGCTTGAAAAGATTCTGAACGAAATACTTACCTTGGTTCTTCTCAACTCACGAATAACTTAACACAAAATAAAGCAAAGAAACACATGCAATATATGAAAATCTTTATAAAATAGTAAAAGCAACATAGCTCGTTAAAGAAAATGCAACAAGAAACTCAACTTTACTCATGGAACAAAATAATATAGTTTCTATGGGAGTTTCTCTAACCGACAACCACCACTATGAGCCTAAGTGGTGATACAGTGTCTTGCCCACGCTGCTAGAACTGTTCTATACTTTGTCGTCATATAGGATGCTTAGCTTAGTGGATCCATTAGTCTATGCTAAAAGCATCTTAAAGAGTCATCTAAAAAGTATGATCCTATACTACCCATGATGGCTACATGGTTTATGGAGACTTGAGTTAATATGAACTCGCATCCCCATATCGGTGCTCAATAATACTCCCAAAATATACTTATCTCATATGTTTTTAAAACAAACTTCTTTCTTTGGTTGGAGGTAATTACTCAATACTTAGAGTAAAAGCTCTCTTAGAATCCGTGTTCCCTTTCTTGCTCAAATGTGAAAACATTTTAAACTCTTGGAAATACTTAGATCCCTTATAGCTTTTTGAGAAATGAACTCAACTCTTTGCTCATTCCTTAACTCGAAACTTAAGTCTTAAAACAAAGTTAAAACGTTTGTGAAAGACTTTTGAAAAGTTTATAAACTACTCTTAACTTCACTTGACTTGACTCTTAACTTTACTTGACTTGACTCTTAACTTTCCTTCAATTGAATTATGGATTCAAGGATTGTGATTTGTGATAGGAAAGATCTCATGATGTTTAGGAGTGTTTGTAGATAACTAAACATGAGAAAAGATCAAGAAATCACCGTCTTGGAACAAGTCTGCGACACGAAGTTTCATTTAAATAATTGATCGCGAAAATTAATTTTTGAGGCAAAGGAGTTCACGTCCTAACTGCGACGTGGAGCTGACTTTTATTCACTGAGGGAGCAAGTCCGTGACGCGGACTTGTGTGACAAAACCTACTCAACTTTTCCTTCTTCGTTTTCCAACCCCAATTCGCTTAAACTCGACCATTGTTCTCAAATTCATTTTAGATTCAGATACCCAGCACATGTATGGTCATTTATGGTAATTTATTTCAAGTTCTTTTTAGGGTAGAATCTTCCATAACATTTATGGTCATTTATTTTCTCACTCTATTACCTTGACATTATGAATGATCTCATGTAATTTTGTAAGTACGTATTTATATTAATATATATTAAATATAGAAGACTTGGACTTGGACTTGAACTTGGGTTTCAGCTTGGATCGGAACTTACAATAAATATTTTCTATAAAGCTAAAATATTTGCTCTATAAATAACAATGTTTTTACAGACAAGAATAATATATATAGAAAGAAGGGTCATATCATATATATATATCTGTAATGCGATACAAGCTATACAAAATAGGTCCAAATTAAAGTGCCGAAGAGACAAAATAACTCAAGATAGAGATAATGATAGTTTATGTTCACTCAATAATAATATTGTGATCATCACTTTTGAGAAATCTTTTCACAATATCCAGGCATGGTTGCAAAACGGCATTCCTCCATGCTTCGGCAACAACTTTTTTTGTATCTCCTTTGAAAACGTCAGTAGGAATAATATGATGGACCAACCACATTTTCTCATTTATTAACCGTTGAATCTTGTCAAGTTGGTGATAAATTAATAAACGAGTAATATGCTTGATATTAGCAATGGACGATTGAAGAAGCATCTTCTTTGATTCATCATCTTCGTCTATATTTGTTTCTACACTTAAATATATGTCCATTTCGGGGAAACCAATGGACCGTCGGATTCCTTTGGTGTAATCTGCATCTGGAATGAAGACAATAGCTTGCAAACAAAAATCTTTAGCTGTGAAGTCGGATAATTGGAAAATGTTGAGTCTTCAAAAAACTTTCTATGTAGACAATAGCTTGCAAACAAAAATCTTCAGCTGTGAAGTCGAAATCTGGTTGAATTTCACCTAAGGAAATGTGATCAAATTAACTTTCTCTGAATTGGAATAAATAATTTTTTTATAGTAAAGTATGTTTTCTACTAGAATCTACAATTATTAGTATTAAATTATCTAGGTAGTCATTTGATATAAATATTGTTGGAAATAAATATATATACCTAAAAAATAGTTTCGTACACCTTGTTTCTCAGTGTGTGTGATCTTGTTTGTAACAATTTCAAGTCCGTTATATACCTGCATTTTGTCCGAGTTGATTATTTCTGCTCGTAAATGGGTGGCAAGGTCAATGCAGAGACGGGATTTTTCCGTTCCTGTTGCTCCCAGTATGAACACCACTTTCTTCTTGTTGAACTTGTTATTGTTGATGAAATTATTAATTTTAGCTACACATATTTATTTTTTTATTAGTTTACAATATTAAATAATCACATGAAAATCACTCATGCATATAGTCAGACATTAAAAAATCTTGTAAATATAAAGTTAATAAGTAAAAACCTTGCTTGAGATGGAATATACTATGTAAAAAAAACTAAATTCTTGATGGTGGCTATGAAAGAAATTGCATTCAACTTTTATAGTAAAATCTGTTTGTGGACTTTATTAATTGACATACCATATTTAGAATTGCTGATATCTTTTAGGATAATAAAGACTTTTGAAAAATTTATAACTTGAATTTTTGTAATTATTATTAAATATATTTTAGGATAAAGTTATTAGATATACATAATTAGGAGATCACATAAAATTGGGCTTTTATAGTAAAAATGTTACTATAAACTTATTAATTGGTTTGCCAAATTAGAATATATATATATAATTCATATCTTTTAGGATAAGAACAGTTCTTGAAAAAATATACAGATACGTCACCTTGAATTTTGGTGATTAAGCTTAACTAATTTTAGGATGACGTTTCTAGATGTACATTGGTAAGAGATCTCATACAGAATTGACGAAAAGATTGATTACAAAAGGATTGTAAAAAGAACTCAATAATATTTTTGACGGAATATATTTAAGTGATAATGCGTCAATTCTTACACTATTTAACAACACGTCATAAGTCTTTAGTCTAATTCAATTAGAGGGAAGGGAACAATTATCGATAACTATTTCAATTACGAGTATTTATATTAACTTGTGCGGCATATAATAATAGATAAAGATTTTATTGAATCAAGATTCCATAACCGTGATTGAATTAGGTAGAATATATTTCCTTAAATGATCATTACCGATAGATTGCAAATTTATTATTTTCTCTTCTTTGTCAATGTAACAATTTTAAATTTTGAGAAGAATTCTATTGTTTCAAATTCTTTTAGGGTAGAATCTTCCGAACACTTATGGTCATTTATTTTCTCACTCTATTACCTTGACATTATGAATGATCTCATGTAATTGTGTAAGTACGTATTTATGTTAATATATAATAAATATAGAAGACTTAGAGTTGGATCGGAACTTAAAATAAATATTTTTTATAAAGATTAAATATTTGCTCTATAAATAACAATGTTTTTACAGACAAGAATAATATATATGGAAAGAAGGGTAATATCAAATATATAATTGTAATGCAATACAAACTGTACAAAATAGGTCCAAATTAAAGAGCCGACGAGACAAATTAACTCAAGATAGAGATAATGATAGTTTATGTTCACTCAATAATAATATTGTGATCATCAGTTTTGAGAAATCTTTTCACAATATCCAGACATGATTGCAAAACGGTATTCCTCCATGCTTCGTCAACAACTTCTTTTCTAAATTTTTTGAAAACGTCAGTAGCAATAATATGATGCACAAACCACATTTTCTCATTTATTAACCATTGAATCTTGTCAAGACAAATTAATAAACGAGTATTACGGTTGATATTAGCAATTGATGATTGAAGAAGCATCTTCTTTGATTCTTAATCTTCGTCTATATTTGTTTCTTCTATTAAATAGCTTTCCATTTCGGGGACACCAATTGACCATCAGATTCGTCTGGTGTAATTTGTATCTGGAATCAAAATATGTCGAACCTCATCTGCTAGCCCTGGATGCAACATAAATTTAAAGAAGAATTTTATTTTGTGGAACATAGATTTGATAACCAAAAATATTTTTAAGAAAATTATATAAGAAAAGTTTTTAGCTAGATGCATGATTATATCTTGATTGATAAATAAAACAATTACAAAAATTACCTACATTGACCATTTGATCAACCCTCGTATCAACTCTACGGTTCAAGAATGATTGCTCTACATCAATATAAATAAAGCAAGATTCATACTTATATTTGAACATGAACACATGGTCTTCCACAAGTTTTTCAATATACGAATTTGACCCTCCAACAATAATTGGAACACTTTTAGTCTTCAAAAAAATTTCTATGTAGACAATAGCTTGCAAACAAAAACCTTCAGCTGTGAAGTCGAAATCTGGTTCAATTTCACCTAAGAAAATGTGATCAAATTAACTTTCTCAGAATTGGAATAAATAATTTTTTAATAGTAAAGTATATTTTCTACTAGAATCTACAATTACCATTATTAAATTATCTAGGTAGTCATTTGATATAAATATTGTTGGAAAGAAATATATATACCGAACAAATAGTGTCGTACACCTTGTTTCTAAGTGTGTGTGATCTTGTTTGTAACAATTATCAGTCCCTACTATACTTGCATTTTGTCCGAGTTGATTATATCTCCTCGAAAATGGAGGGCAGGGTCAACAGTGAGACGGGATTTTCCCGTTCCTGTTGCTCCCATTATGAACACCACTTTCTTCTTATTGAACTTGTTATTGTTGATGAAAGTACACATAAAATTAACTAAAAATAATAATTAGTTTACATAAGTAAATAATCTCATGAAAACCACTCATGCATATAGTCAGACAATAAAAATTCTTGTAAATATAAAGTTAATAAGTAGAAACCTTGCTAGAGATGGAATATACTATGTACAAAAATATATATTTTTCTTGATGGTGGCTATGAAAGAAATGCATTCAGCTTTTATAGTAAAATCTGTTTGTGGACTTATTAATTGACATACCATATTCAGAATTACTAATATCTTTTAGGATAAGAATGCCTTTTGAAAAATTATAAAATGAATTTTGGTAATTATTATTAAATATATTTTAGGATAAAGTTATTAGATGGACATAATTAGGAGATCACTCTTTTATAGTAAAACTGTGATTATAAACCAATTAACTGGTATACCAAATTAGGATGATGTTTCTAGATGAACATTGTTATGAGATCACATACAAAATTGACGAAAAGATCAATTACAAAAGGATTGTAAAAAGAACTCAATAATATTTCTGACGTATTATATTCAAGTGATAATGCGTCAATGCTTATACTATTTAACAACACGTCATAAGTGTTAAGTCTAATTCAATTAGATGGAAGGAAAGAATTATTGATAACTATTTCAATTATGAGTATTTATATCAACTTGTGCAGCATATAATAATAGAGAAAGATTTTATTGAATCGAGATTCCATCACCGTGATTGAATTAGGTAGAATATATTTCCTTAAATAATCATTACCGATAGATTGCAAATTTATTATTTTGTCTTCTTTGTCTATGTAACAATTTTAAATTTTGAGTTAAGAATTCTATTCTTTCAAATTGTTTTATAGAAGAATATTCCCAAACATTTATGGTCATTTATTTTCTCACTCTATTACCTTGACATTATGAATGATTTCATGTAATTGTGTAAGTATGTATTTATTTTAATATATATTAAATATAGAAGACTTGCACTTGGACTTGGGGCTTGGCCTTGGACCGGAACTTAAAATAAATATTTTTTATAAAGCTTAAATATTTGATCTATAAATAACAATGTTTTTACAGACAAGAATAATATATATAGAAAGAATGGTCATATAATATATATATATAGACCTATAATGCGATACAAACTGTACAAAATATGTCCAAATTAAAGGTGCCGAAGAGACAAAACAACTCAAGATAGAGATACTGATAGTTTATGTTCACTCAATAATAATATTGTGATCATCACTTTTGAGAAATCTTTTCACAATACCCAAGCATGGTTGCAAAATGGTATTCCTCCATGTTTCGTCAACAACTTATTTTCTATCTCCTTTGAAAACGTTAGTAGCAATAATATGATGCAGCAACCACATTTTCTCATTTATTAACCGTTGAATCTTGTCAAGTTGGTGACAATTAATAAACGAGTATTACGCTTGATATTAGCAATTGACGATTGAAGAAGCATCCTCTTTGATTCATCATCTTCGTCTGTATTTGTTTCTTCTCTTAAATATCTGTTCATTTCGGGGACACCAATGGACCGTTGGATCCCTTTGGTGTAATCTGCATCTGGAATGAAAATCTGCCGCATCTTATCCACTAGCCATGCATGCAACATAAATTTAAAGAAGAGTTTTTTTAGTGGAACATAGATTTGATAACCAAAAATATTATTAAGAAAATTATATAAGAAAAGTTTTTAGCTAGATGCATGATTTTATCTTGATTGATACATTAAACAATTACAAAAACTACCTGCATTGACCATTTGATCAACCCTCATGTCAACTGAACGTTTCAAGACTAATTGCTCTACATCAATCCGAATAAAGCAAGTATCATAATTATATTTGAACATGAACATAGGGTCTTCCACAAGTTTTTCAATATACGAATTTGACCCTCCAACAATAATTGGAACACATTGAGTCTTAAATTTTTTTTATGTAGACAATAGCTTGCAAACAAAAATCTTCAGCTGAAAAGTCGGAATCTGTCTCAATTTCTCCAAAGAAAATGTGATCAAATTAACTTTCTCAGAGTTGGAATAAATAATTTTTTAATAGTAAAGTATATTCTCCACTAGAATCTATAATTACTACTATTAATGTCATGACCCAACCTAACGGGCCGTGCGGGCACCCACTCTAACACCTAAGTAGGAGAACCCTCATATCACAATAGTCAACCATGCGAAAAAATTTAAAGAAAACAGATTTAATTACAATAACACGATTTTATAATTAATACCCTTTTTAAATAAATTCTAGTTAAGACTTGTAAAGTAATTAACAACCCCAAGGACCTAGTCTAAATAGGTACAAGAGCTACTGAAAGTACAACTGGACAAGATAAATAAAAGACACAGCTCCCACCATGCGAAACGAAAAATAGAAGCTGCTGGAGATTTTCTTCGTCTTCACCCAATGAAACGTCACTAATCCTACATCCAGACTAGGTCAAAAGACATAACAAAAGTAGTATCAGTACAAAACACACGTACTGGTAGGCATCATCGGTCAACCCGATGCCCACCACATAACATAAGGAACCAACTAGTAAGATCATGAAATTAACCACTCGTTTCACCACCTTCACTCCTTCCATTGAAATAACTCCAATCAGCCTAGCATTATAACTACTAACCCCTTTTTAATCAAGCCACTTAACGGATTCTTGATCATAGCTTAACCATTCTAACACGTAGGAATTTTCCCAAGTACAAACACCACCAAATAACCTAACCGTACACGTCCTACCTTACTTCCTCATCACATTACCAACCATAGTCACATAATACAATGCTTCAAACTTTCTTAAAACTAACCCACTCTCCTTTCCCCCAAGGTGAAATCTGTCCAGCAATTTCCTTCACATACACTATCTCTACTATCGCCATTACAACCCATGAACAACCAACTATAAATCGTCATAGCACTGGTCCACTAAGTACAACATAACAAACCAATACAATACTTTACTCACAAACGTATATCAAGCATATACAATTTTGTCAACAAGTACACAAACAACTAATAACTCACATTTATATCACATCATTGGTCCTCTCACGGAACCCAAACTCAAACGGTTAGCATTCCAGAATGTGGGAATCGATCCCAAGTTAGTGCGCCGGAAGGTGGCAGTCGATCCTATGTTTATGCCGGAACGTGGAAATCCGATCCCATATCATGCCGAAACGTGGCAATCCAATCCAAGTTAGTTATGCCTAAACGCGGCAATCCGATCCCATATTATGCCAAAACGTGGCAATCCGATCCAAGTTAGTTATGTTGAAACGTGGCAATCTGATCCCATTCACACACCACAATCACAAACACAGTACATCATCAAGATCATACATTTAAGTCATGAATTAGTGGCAATGATATTCATCCATCTCATTTACAACAAGTGTGACCAACCTTGCAACATTCATATATATACAAGCATCATAATGAAACAAGAACAAACATACATCGCATAAACATACACTCACAACCATCACCTACGAATTACTCCTCAGTCCCCATCACATATATAATAATTGACCATAATCAGCCCTAGTTCATCTTTATGATTACTTATTAGGGTTTAATCACAATTCATCATAATTTCTCAATGTCATCACTTCAATTATCAGATGTAGGGTACATTCATAAATCTAGTTCCATTCTTGATTTCATGCCCTCATTCTTGACCTAATCTTATCCATGATGGTAATTCTAGGTTTTTCTAACAACCCATCAATTCTTCCTCACAAGGCATAAACCCACATATTTTAAACTCTAAGGACTATTCATGTAATTCACCTGGTGCACGAAGGTCTACACACAACCCTACCATTGATTTACATATACCACGTAGTAAGCAAAGATTTAAAACTACTCAATTGTAAAAACCTAGCCTACCTGGGCGCCAAGCAGTTGTACATAGGTTTTGACTTCAAATCCAGTTTTCCGGGCTTCGCGACGGTATATTTGTCCATGAATCCGGAAGAATTCAGCATCCCCATGCTAGAAATCTCCTTCTCCTTCCTTCCCAAGCTTAGAGAAGCTTTCCTGAGGTTTCTAGGGTGTTTTACGACTTATTTAGGTATTTTAGGAAGATGGAGAAAATAAGACTTCTCGCAATTCACATTATGCCTCGCTTAACCCGCTCTGGCGCCAACCTACCCCGCCCTGGCGGCGGTACCCAGCGACACGTGGCCCGCCCTGGCGAGACAGTGGCCCAGATTTCTCTCGAATTCTTGTTTTTCCCAATAACGACGGTTCGAGTCGTTACAATAGATACCAATTTACCCATCACTCGTCCTCGAACGACTAGTCTATAGACATCACAGGCTCTAGATTCGGAACACTCCCAACTACCGATTTGATCAAACACAAAAACTAAGACGAATCGCGACCTTTCAGTTAAATTAACACATGAAAATGTACTATACTCTAAGACTAGGAGAAACTCTGAAGCAATACGCGAAGATCAAACACGTTCAACCCTACATAGCCTGGCCCGCTGGGGCTGCAACCGTCCCGCTGTGGCAAGAGATCTCCCGCTAGAGCGGAAAACCGAAAATAGTAGAGGGGGGAAATGGGGAATGGTTTCTTTATTTCCTCCTGTTCTAACTCAAAACTCCCAAAAATTCTCACAACCCAACCGCTCGGAACGTTAATCTGAGGTAAACTTCTCGTTTCCCACTCTCATTACTTCATTACTTGATTAAACAACCATTGCATGCTGTTATTTGATTGCTTAGATACTGTTTTTGGGGTAATTATTTGAAATTGAACTAGGTTGCTAGATTGCTATAATATACAAAGCGTGGTTACTTCCCTTACGTCCCCAATGTTTACACAACGTCCTGGGCGTAAAGATTTCATAAAAACTTGGTTGAATGGGTACAAAAATGGGTGGTGGAAGTTGAAAGATCTTCTTGACATAAACTCAAAATTTGGCACTGTTTTGAGGTTATTTTGTTGAAATGATTACTTATTTATGTTCTAGGATATTTAATATACTCTCATCTGCTAGAATTTTATCAAAAATGGGGATTTTGGGGTGAAAAGACGCCATTTTTCGCGTCTAGTGTTTGTCCCAGATGAAGGTCGATGTGGCGACCTTCATCATCCCGCTATGGCGAGATTTTGGCCGTTGTGGTGGGATGTGCCAAACCAGTGGCCTTACCCTTAACACAAAATTTTCTCTTTCTTGAATTTCTGTCTTACACCGATGGTCCTATCGCATTCTAACTTATTTTCCACTTATTGCAGACTTCTAAATGGCAGGACAAAACAACGAACACTTGCCTTTCATCGGGTTCCCTGATGGCGCGAGTCGGGAAAGGCATCATGATTATCGCAACATGGGGTTCTGTTGTGAGATGGGTTTTGTGCTGAACAAGCTAGAGGAGAAGGCACCTGCCTTTTATGCTCGGTTGGTAGAGTTCGGGTGGATTCCGCTGACTGAGGCTCCCCCAGATGCACGAGCTAACTGGGTGTGGGAGTTCTATGTTATCTTGCCCACCGTCCATTGGGACGACCCTAGTCCTTCCATCTGCATTCGGGGAGTTGACATCCCCCTGAATGCCACTGCTATTAATGAGGCCCTAGAGGTACCGGAGGTCCCGAACCATTCCTTCGAGGACCAACTAAGGGAGATGGATCTAGAGTGGCTGAGAAACACTGTTGTCGAACCTGCGCGCCGGGATCAGGTTTACTGGGCTACTATAGAGGGCATCACTAGTACAGACTGGACAACTGATGCTAAGAGGTGGCTACACTTGGTGACTAGGAGGATCCACCCGTTGGGCAAACCACACCGACGTGACATTTCCCCGGGCATTGGTGGTGGTATGCGCTATACAAGGTATTCAGCTGAACGTGGGGGCACATATTATCTCGAAGTGGAAGATGTTCTACCGGGGCAATAAGAAGGCGTTCTTTCTCCCCGGACTCATTACTGCTCTATGCAAACGGGCAGGAGTGCCCCTATTCGATGTTGACGAGGTACTTCCCATGGATCCCCCCTTCACCCCCTTTTGGTTCGGACAGGTACTACTTCCAGGGGAAAAAGTGAGATGGCAAGCAAGGCTAGTAGCACTAAGGCGGTTGTGGATTCAGACGACGAGGAACCACTCTCAGGTGCACGGGTTGAGAAGGACTTAGCGGCTGCTCGGGAGAGGATGGGGAGTGCCTATAATGAATTCACTCCGGTCCCACCCATCACTACCCTGGAGGTTGAAATGCTCTGCCACTACCTTCACAAGGATAGGAGAAAGGGTGTGGTCAGGGATCGTCTGATGCTTCGGATGTGGAAGACGATCAAGGCCATATTTACTTGCGTGGCCCTCGGCAAGGAACTTCCTCGACTGTAGGCACTGGACATCGGGCATTTATCTATGATAAATGAGGCTTGAAATGGTGTGAAACCCCCAGAGAACCTCGATCCATACATCGACACTACCTAGTCCGAGAGTCCTTGATCAGTTTTCCCTTCGCCCCTCTTGGGCTTGTAAATTTAGGACAACTTGTTTTTACCTTTCGACTTTCTATGTTTTGAAGCACATGGATTCTCATTTTTGGCTGTCTGATGTAGTCCTATATTTAAGTCTGAAGTTTCATAATCTCCATATTTCTGTTGTTGAACACTGTTTGGAGTTGTAAAGACTTCCTCGAATCCCATTCGGGGTTTGAAATGTTTTATGAGGGAAAATAGGGGAGGCTAGGTGAGGTTCTGCCTCTCCCCGTCCCGCTCTGGCGGAGGAATTTCCACTGTGGTGACATCGCTAAGGCGGGAATAGTCTCGCCCCAGTGGCTCCAACGGGACCAGAACCCAGGCTAATAATTTCTAGGTTCTTCTCTCATCCTTCTATGATTTTCCCAGTTCCCCTTTTTACCACTTAATCAAACTTCTAAATTTTCCCTGCTAGGGTACACGATACTCAGGCCATATCCTTATAAACAACTCAGCACCACAGCCCATACATCCCTAGGATAAAGCCAAACATTACAACCTGTATAATTTACACAAATTAGCCAACAGATTGCGCACACTAAGGGTTCAAGTACATATATATAACCCATGAATTCACATCCTTACACTTTAACATGTTCATTTTTACATTTACCGTTAATTCAATCCAGACACACAACACCGTCCCCTAAACCATGCCACACACATCCACTATAACACCTCCACATCATCAGTAAATCAGACTCCCAAGAATAACTCCGCATACACAGTTATTTCACTCAACACGGAGTACACAATTACAGTTAATTCAGACAACAAGAAACAGACCTTCACACTTTCCAAAATACAATGCACAGGCAATTTAAATTATTATTTAGTTCGTTCCATAAATGACCATTACTGGTCATCCATGCTCCTTATAGCCCCTAAGGCTAGATACAAATTGTAACCTTCCAGTTCCAATTAACTTGTTGGTGTCCCTTCGGTCGTATCAACGACGTCTAGTTCACTTCGTTGAGATACCAATTGGAATCGGGAGATACCTAATGGACTCAACTCATACCACAGCAACACATTCGCATGAAAGGAGAGAATAAGTGGAATGACTTCTTAGAATGCTCCCTAGCCTCTTGTAGAATAAATGTGGATGTCAAAACACCAATCCACATGAGTCTAGTTCACATTTTGCTCTTGTATGACGAGACTAGTAACCTAGGCGCTGATACCAATTTGTCATGACCCAACCCACCGGGACGTGCGGGCACCCACTCTAACACCTAAGTAAGAGAACCCTCATATCCCAAGAGTCAACAATGCGGAAATTTTTCAAAGAAAACATATGTAATTACAATAACACGATTTTATAATTAATACTCTTTTTAAATAAAATCTTGTTAAGACTTGTAAAGTAATTAACAACCCTAAGGACCTAGTCTAAACAGGTACAAGAGCTACTAAAAGTACAACTGGACAAGATAAATAAAAGAAACAGCTCCCACCATGCGGAAAGAAAAATAGAAGCTGCTGGAGATTTTCTTCGTCTTCACCTAATGAAACGTCACCAATCCTGCATCCAGACTATGTCAAAAGACATAGCAAAAGTAGTATCAGTACAAAACACACGTACTGGTAGGCATCATCGGTCAACCCGATGCCCACCACATAACATAAGGAACCAACTAGTAAGATCATGAAATTAACCACTCGTTTCACCACCTTCACCCCTTCCATTGAAATAACTCCAATCAGCCTAGCATTATAACTACTAACCCCTTTTTAATCAAGCCACTTAACGGATTCTTGATCATAGCTTAACCATTCTAACACGTAGGAATTTTCCCAAGTACAAACACCACCAAATAACCTAACCGTACACGTCCTACCTTACTTCCTCATCACATTACCAACCATAGTCACATAATACAATGCTTCAAACTTTCTTAAAACTAACCCACTCTCCTTTCCCCCAAGGTGAAATCTGTCCAGCAATTTCCTTCACATACACTATCTCTACTATCGCCATTACAACCCATGAACAACCAACTATAAATCGTCATAGCACTGGTCCACTAAGTACAACATAACAAACAAGTACAATACTTTATTCACAAACGTATATCAAGCATATACAATTTTGTCAACAAGTACACAAACAACGAATAACTCACATTTATATCACATCATTGGTACTCTCACAGAACCCAAACTCAAATGGTTAGCATGCCAGAACGTGGGAATCGATCCCAAGTTAGTGCGCCGGAAGGTGGCAGTCGATCCTATGTTTATGCCGGAACGTGGAAATCCGATCCCATATAATGCCGGAACGTGGCAATCCTATCCAAGTTAGTTATGCCGGAACGTGGCAATCCGATCCAAGTTAATTTTGCCAGAACGTGGCAATCCGATCCAAGTTAGTTATGCAAGAACATGGCAATCTCATGCTATTTTCACACCACAATCACAAACACAATACATCATGAAGATCATACATTTAAGTCATGAATTCATGGCAATGATGTTCATCTATCTCATTTACAACAAGTGTGACCAACTTTTCAACATTCATACATATACAGGCATCATAATGAAACAAGAACAAGCATACATCGCACAAACATAGACTCACAACCATCACCTACGAATTACTCCTCAGTCACCATCACATATATAATAATTGACCATACTTAGCCCTAGTTCATCTTTAGGATTTCTTATTAGGGTTTAATCACAATTCATCATAATTTCTCAATGTGATCACTTCATTTATCAAATGTAGCATACATTCATAAATCTAGTTCCATTCTTGATTTCATGCCCTCATTCTTGACCCAATCTTATCCATGATGGCCATTCTAGGTTTTTCTAACAACTCATCAATTCCTCCTTACAAGGCATAAACCCATACACTTTAAACTCTAAGGATTAATCATGTAATTCACCCGGTGCACAAAGGTCTACACACAACCTTACCATTGATGTACATATATCACGTAGTAAGCACATATTTAAAAATACTCAATTGTAAAAATGTAGCCTACCTGGGCGCCAAGCAGTTTTACAGAGTTTTTGACTTCAAATCCAGTTTTCCGGGCTTCGCGACGGTAGATTTTTCCAACAATCCGTAATATTTCCTCATCCCCACTCTAGAAATCTCCTTACCCTTCCTTCCCAAGCCTAGAGCAGCTTTTCTGAGGTTTCTAGGGTGTTTTACGAATTACTTAGGTATCTTAGGAAGATGGAGAAAATAAGATTTCTCGTAATGCACATTTTCCCTCGCTTGTCTCGCTCTGGCGCAAACTTACCCGGCCCTAGAGATGGCGCCCCAGCAGCACCTGGCCCGCCCTAGCAGGACAAAGGCCTAGATTTTTCTCGAATTCTGGTTTTTCCCAACAACGATGGTTCGGGTCGTTACAATTAAATTATTTTGATAGTCATTTGACATAAATATTGTTGTAAATAAATATATATACCTAAAAAATAGTGTCGTACACCTCGTTTCTCAGTGTTTGTGATCTTGTTTGTAACAATTTCAAGTCCCTTATATACTTGCATTTTATCCCAGTTGATTATTTCTTCTCGAAAATGGGTGCCAAGGTCAATAGAGAGATGGGATTTTCCCGTTCCTGTTGCTCCCATTATGAACACCAATTTCTTCTTGTTGAACTTGTTATTATTGATGAAAGTATACATTTTAGCTACATATAAAATAAAATAAGAATAATAATTAGTTTACAATAGTAAATAATATAATGAAAACCACTCATGCATATAGTGAGACATTAAAAAATCTTGTAAATATAAAGTTAATAAGTTAAATATTGCTTGAGATGGAATATACTATGTAAAAAATATATATTTTTCTTGATGGAGGCTATAAAAGAAATTGCATTCAGCTTTTATAGTAAAATCTGTTTGTGGACTTATTAATTGACATACCATATTCTCAATCACTGATATCTTTTAGGATAAGAATGACTTCTGAAAAATTTATAACTTGAATTTTGGTAATTATTACTCCCTTCGTCCCATTTTATGTGGCAACATTTGACCGGGCAGGGAGTTTAAGAAATAAATGAAGATTTTGAAATGTTTACCAAATTGCCATTTAAAAAGTAGACTCAATTTTCCCTCTCCTCATAAATGTATTGGAGTACTATTTTTAAGAGTAAGTGGGACCAACAAGGGTAAAAGAGGAATTGTACCTTTAAATACTTACCATATAAGGAAATGTGACATTCTTTTTAGGACTGACCAAAAAGGAAATGGTGCCACATAAAATGGGACGGAGGGAGTATTAAATATATTTTAGGATAAAGTTATAATTAGATGTATATAATTAGGAGATCACATACAACTGGGCATTTATAGTAAACATGTGATTATAAACTTATTAGTTGTTATACCAAATTAAAAAATAATATATATATATATATATAATTAATATCTTTTAGGATAAGAATAGTTCTTGAAAAAATATACAGATACGTCACCTTGAATTTTGGTGATTAAGTTTAAATAATTTTAGGATGACGTTTCTAGATATACATTGTTATTAGATCACATACAATATTAACGAAAAGATCGATTACCAATAGATTGTAAAAAGAACTCAATATTATTTCTGAGGAAATATATTCAAGTAATAATTTGTTAATTCTTACACTATTTAACAACACATCATAAGTGTTAAGTCTAATTCCATTTGAGGGAAGGGAACAATTATCGATAACGATTTCAATTACGAGTATTTATATTAACTTGTGCAGCATATAATAATAGATAAAGATTTTATTGAATCAAGATTCCATCACTGTGATTGAAATAGGTAGAATATATTTCCTTAAATGGTCATTACCGATAGATTGCAAATTTACTATTTTCTCTTCTTTGTCTATGTAACAATTTTAATTTTTGAGTTAAGAATTCTATTCTTTCAAATTCTTTTAGGGTAGAATCTTCCTGAACATTTATGGTCATTTATTTACTCACTCTATTACCTTGACATTATGAATGATCTCATGTAATTATGTAAGTACGTATTTATATTAACATATATTAAATATAGAAGACTTGGACTTGGACATGGACTTGGGGTTTGGGCTTGGATCGGAACTTAAAATAAATATATTTTATAAAGCTTAAATATTTGCTCTATAAATATCAATATTTTTATAGACAATAATAATATATATAGAAAGAAGCTTCATATCATATATATATATCTGTAATGCGGTACAAATTGTACAAAATAGGTCAAAATTAAAGTGCCGAAGAGACAAAATAACTCATGATAGAGATAATGATAGTTTATGTTAACTCAATAATAATATTGTGATCATCACTTTTGAGAAATCTTCTAACAATATCCAGGCATGGTTGCAAACGGTATTCCTCCATGTTTCGTCAACAACTTCTTTTCTATCTCCTTTAAAAACGTCAATAGCAATAATATGATGCATCAACCACATTTTCTCATTTATTAACCGTTGAATCTTGTAAAGTTGGTGACAAATTCATAAACGAGTATTACGCTTGATATTAGCAATAGACGATTGAAGAAGCATCTTCTTTGATTCATCATCTTCGTCTATATTTGTTTCTTCTCTTAAATATCTGTCCATTTCGGGGACACCATGTAATGACCCGGAAGGTCATTTTTGGAAATTTCGAACTATTCGTTTAACTTTAGATAATTAGTTGATGGGTAATTGTAGATATTTGACTTAATCGGTAGTTAATGGGCTAAAGTGATCATATATTCAAGAACCTATACCACTTGACCTATATTTAATAAAATAATTTAATGGTGTTTGTCACTTTAAATTTATAATTATTATTATTCTTTAAAGAAATAAAAACTACCATAAAAGGTGTGTGGTTGCCGCATCTGCAACGAAGAGGACGACCTCCTAGTAAGCAATTTTTCATGTGTGTGCATGTATACAATTATTTTACTGCTGCATATATACAATATATAACTCAATTCGTATTAAAAGAGATTAGATAAGAAGTGTAGGTTTTAAAGTTAACCAATCCGTAGTGTTTCAAAGTTTAACAGGGGCAAGGTTTTAATGTACAATATTATTAACCAATGATAATAAGGGGTGATGAATTAATTGATGAGTGATGGTTAGTTAGTAATTTAGTTTAGTTAATGATTAGTCTACTGTTGGGTTATACCATGAATGGGTAATGATGATTTTAAAATAGATAGAGTGAGTATATTGATTTCTGCAAATTTTTAGTTCCAGCGAGTAACATACTGTTTTCTTTTTGGACCTTGATATTTCCTTATTTTCCAACTTCTTATAATTATCGCATTATGATTTAAATTTTGGTATATAAAATATTGATCTATTATATTATATGAAAACTATTAGGGTTGTATTATTTGGAGAAATTGAAACTTAACCCTAGACTTGAAACTTGGAAAATATGATCATCGAAATGTTAATTGGCATCAAGATTAGAAACTTGGTTGTATATTTGAGTGAGTTATTGAGTCTAGACTAGACATAGTAATATGGGTGTTGTTAGTGTTGAAATCTTATTGTGGTCATTTATTTGAATAGATTGCTTTGAGTTGGAAGTTCAACAAAAGGGGAAGGCTCAAGTTCCGGAGTGAATTCTTGATTGATTGAGGCAAGTGGATTTATAAACTCTTGTTAAGTGTATGGAATTCGTGTATTTCTTTGTAATATGTGTTTGGGGTAATGAGAGTTGGTGATGGATTGACTTGTCCACAATGATTAATTCTAATGATGAAAAAGGGGTAATAAAAGGCAATGTGATTAATTGGTTTGAAAGGCTTGTTGAATCATTGTTGATCTTGTATCATGATTTAGTTGTTGTGAATTGTGCAATGTTATGAAAATGATCATCTCCTCATTATTTGTGTGAAGATGTCATTTGCATTGTTCTGAGACATGGTTGTGACAAGTGTTATGTGAATTGAAAAGGAATAAGAAATTAAAGAGGATGTACCATTTTGAGGGACGTATCGCCCGCTGCGATGGATACTATATTTCGAGAAACGTATCACGCGCCGCGATGGTTACTATTATCAAGGGTCATATCACACGGCGCGATGGATGCATGGACAAATATGTCCCTCATGGGTCCCGAATGAGAGACAACGGGTGTGTATTATTAGGACAGACATGCATCATTATACTTGACATTGCATTTCATTGCATTGAACATATTTATCATTAAGTTAAATGGATATTGTGTTTTGTTGATCTTGTGAGTGTCTTTCTGTGGAAATTTGATTGATGAATATTGAGCTCGTTGTTGAGGATATGTTATTGTTAGACTATTGTTGTTGAGCTGTGTGCCATGTGAATGATGAACGGTTAGGTCGGGCTGGTTTTAAGCAGGATGTAGTTGCGGAGGTTGTAATTGATGAATATTGAGGTTGTTGTTGAGAATATGTGATTGTTAGAATGTTGTTGTTCAGATATGCGCTTGTAAATTGTGAATTGTTAGGTTGGGCTGGTTTTATGTAGGTTATAGTTGTGGAGGTTCGGTTGGGGTGTAAGGAGTACCCGTATTCTATCCCCTTAGCTTGTGTTTAGAGGTTTATTTGCTGAGTTTCCTGTGGTTTGCTACTCACCCCTTGCTACTGCATTTTTTTGTACGTTACTAGCCCAGACTTTTGTGATTTTTTCACTTCTCCTTGCATGAGGCTTCTTGTGGAGGTTTGTGAGGTAGTTGCTTGTCATTTCAGCGGACCTTCTGTCTCCTTAATTATGATCTTGTTCTATTCTAGAAACAATGTCATTTGAAACTTGTATTATCTTTCAATTTTGTTATAACACATTAGAGGCTTGTACACGTGACAATCAGATTTTGGGAGTATTTTTGAGTTTATTATAAATATTTCCACATTTTATTGTAAAGATTGAGTTTTAGGCTGACTTGTCTTGGTGGGATAAGATGAGTGCCATCACGTCCATTTTAGGGTTATACCATGAGTTGGTAATGATGATTTTGAAATAGATAGAGTGAGTATATTGATTTCTGCAAGTTTCTAGTTCCAGCGAGGAACATACTATTTTCTTTTTGGACCTCGATATTTCCTTATTTTCCAACTTCTTATAATTATCGAATTATGATTTAAATTTTGGTAAATATTGATATATTATATTATATTATATGAAAACTATTACGGTTGAATTATTTGGAGAAATTGGAACTTAACCCTAGACTTGAAATTTGGAAAATATGATAATTGAAATGTTAATTGGCATCAAGACTAGGAACTTGGTTGTATATTTCAGAGAGTTTTTGAGTCTAGACTAAACATAGTAATGTGGGTGTTGTTAGTCTTGAAATCTTATTATGGTCATTTATTTGAATAGATTGCTTTAAGTTGGAAGTTCAACAAAAGGGGTAGGCTTAAGTTCCAGAGTGAATTCTTGATTGATTGAGTAAAGTGGATTTCTAAACCCTTGCGAAGTATATGAAATTCGTGTATTTTCTTGTAATATGTGTTTCGGGGTAATGAAACTTGGTGATGGGTTGACTTGTCCACATTGATTAATTCTACTGATGAAAAAGGGGGTAATAAAAGACAATGTTATTAATTGTTTGTTTGTGATGTGTTGAGAATTGTTTGAAAGGTTTGTTGATGTTGTATCATAATTGTGTTGTTGTGAATTGTGCAATGTTATGGAAATGATCATCTCCTCATTATTTGTGTGAACATGTCATTTGCATTATTCTGTGACATGGTTGTGACAAGTGTTATGTGAATTGAGAAGGAATATGAAATTAAAGAGGATGTACCATTTCGAGGGACGTATTGCACACCATGATGGATTCTATATTTCGAGGGACATATCACGCGCCGTGATGGTTACTATTATCGAGGGTTGTATCGCACGCTGCAATAGATGCATGGACAGATATGTCCCCCCATGGGTCCCGACTGAGAGACAACGGGTGTGTATAATTAGGGCAGACATGCATCATTATACTTAACATTGGATTCCATTGCATTACACATATTTATCATTAAGTTAAGTTGATATTGTATTTTGCTAATCTGGTGAGTGCCTTTCTGTGGAACTTTGATTGATGAATATTGAGCTTGTTGTTGAAGACATGTAATTGTTAGAGTGTTGTTGTTGAGTTGTGTGCCATGTGAATTATGAATTGTTAGGTTAGGCTGGTTTTAAGCACGTTGTAGTTGTGGAGGTTGTAATTGATGAATATTGAGCTTGTTGTTGAGTATTTGTGATTGTTAGAATGTTGTTGTTAAGATATGCGATTGTAAATTGTGAATTGTTTAGGTTGGGCTGGGTTTATGCAAGTTGTTGATGTAGAGTTTCAGTTGGGGTGTAAGGAGTACCCGCATTCTATCCCATTAGCTTGTGCTTAGAGGTTTACTTGCTGAATACCATGTGGTTTGGTACTCACCCCTTGCTACTACATTATTTTGTAGGTTACTAGCCCGGACCTTTGTGATATTTTCTCTTCACCTTGTTTGAGGCTTCTTAGGGAGGTTTGTGAGGTAGTTGCTTGTCATTTCAGGGGACCTTCTTTCTCCTTAATTATGATCTCGTTCTATTCTAGAAACAATGTCATTTGAAACTTGTATTTTCTTTCAATTTTGTTATAACACATTCGAAGCTTGTACTCGTGACAACCAGATTTTGGGGGTATTTTTGAGCTTATTATAAAAATATCCGCATTTTATTGTAATTGTTGAGTTTCAGGCTGACTTGTCTTATTGGGATAAGACGAGTGACAACACTTCCATTTTTGGGTCGTGACACACCAATGGACCGTCAAATTCCTTTGGTGTAATTTGTATCTGGAATGAAAATCTGCCGCACCTCATACACTAGCCCTGTATGCAACATATATGTAAAAAAGAGTTTTATTTAGTGGAATATAGATTTGATAACCAAAAATATTATTAAGAAAATTATATAAGAAAAGTTTTTAGCTAGATGCAAGAGTATATCTTGATTGATACATAAAACAATTAAAAAAATTACCTGCATTGACCATTTGATCAACCCTCGTGTCAATTCTGCTCTTCAAGACTGATTGCTCTACATCAATCCAATTAAAGCAAGTATCATACTTATATTTGAACATGAACACAAGGTCTTCCACATGTTTTTCAATATACGAATTTGACCCTCTAACAATAATTGGAACACGTTGAGTCTTCAAAAAAATTTCTATGTAGACAATAGCTTGCAAAAAAAAAATCTTTAGCTGTAAAGTCGAAATCTGTCTCAATTTCACCTAAGAAAATATGATAAAATTAACTTTCTCAGAATTGGAAGAAATAATTTTTTAATAGTAAAGTATATTTTCCACTAGAATCTACAATTACGACTATTAAATTATCTAGGTAGTCATTTGATATAAATATTGTTGGAAATAAATATATATACCTAACCAATAGTGTCCTACACCTTGTTTCTCAGTGTGTGTGATCTTGCTTGTAACAATTTCAAGTCCCTTATATACTTGCATTTTGTCCGAGTTGATTATTTCACCCCAAAAATAGGTGGCAAGGTCAATAGAGAGACAGGATTTTCCCGTTCCTGTTGCTCCCGTTATGAACACCACTTTCTTCTTGTTGAACTTGTTATTGTTGCTGAAAGTGTTCATTTTAGCTACACAAAAAATAAAATAAAAATAATAATTAGTTTACAATAGTAAATTATCTTATGAAAACAACTCATGCATACAGTCAGACATTAAAAAATCTTGTAAATATAAAGTTAATAAGTAGAAACCTTGCTTGAGATGAAATATACTACGTAAAAAAAAATATTTTTCTTGATGGTGGCTATGAAAGAAATTGCATTATGCTTTTATAGTAAAATCTGTTTGTGAACTTATTAATTGACATACCATATTCAGAATTACTAATATCTTTAAGGATACGAATGACTTTTGAAAAATTTATAACTTGAATTTTGGTAATTATTATTAAATATATTTTAGGATAAAGTTATTAGATGTACATAATTAGGAGATCACATACAATTGTGTTTTTATAGTAAAAATGTGATTACAAACTTATTAATTGGTATAACAAATTTAATATATATAGAAATATAATTCATATCTTTTAGGATAAGAATAGTTCTTGAAAAATTATATGTATATGTCCCCGTGAATTTTGGTGATTAATCTTAAATAATATTAAGATGATGTTTCTAGATGTACATTGTTATGAGATCACATACAAAATTGACGTAAAGATCGATTACAAAAGGATTGTAAAAAGAACTCAACAATATTTCTAACGGAATATATTCAGGTGATAATGCGTCAATTCTTACACTATTTAACAACATGTCATAAATGTTAAGTCTAATTTCATTAGAGGGAAGGGAACAATTATCGATAACTAGTTCAATTACGAATATTTATATTAACTTGTGCAGCATATAATAATAGATAGAGATTTTATTAAATCACGATTCCATCACCGTGATTGAATTAGGTAGAATATACTTTCTTAAATGATCATTACCGATAAATTGCAAATTTACTATTTTATATTCTTTGTCTATGTTACAATTTTAAATTTTGAGTTAAGAATTCTATTCTTTCAAATTCTTTAAGGGTAGAATCTTCCCGAACATTTATAGTCATTTATTTTCTCACTCTATTACCTTGACATTATGAATAATCTCATGTAATTGTGTAAGTATGCTATTAAATTAATATATATTAAATATAGAAGACTTGGACTTGGACTTGGGGCTTGGGTTTGAATCGGAACTTAAAATAAATATTTTTTATAAAACTTAAATATTTTCTCTCTAAATAACAATGTTTTTATAGACAAGAATAATATATATAGAAAGAAGGGTCATATCATATATATATCTGTAATGCGATACAAACCGTACAAAATAGGTACAAATTGAAGTGCCGAAGATACAAAATAACTCAAGATAGAAATAATAATAGTTTATGTTCACTCAATAATAATATTGTAATCATCACTATTGAGAAATCTTTTCACAATATCCAAGCATGGTTGCAAAACGGTATTCCTCCATGCTTCGTCATCAACTTCTTTTCTATCTCCTTTGAAAATGTCAGTAGCAATAATATGATGCACCAACCACATTTTCTCATTTATTAACCATTGACTCTTGTCAAGTTGGTGACAAATTAATAAACGAGTATTACGCTTGATAGTAGCAATTGACGATTGAAGAAAGATCTTCTTTGATTCATCATCTTCGTCTATATTTGTTTCTTCTCTTAAATATCTGTCCATTTCGGGGACACCAATAGACCATCGGATTCCTTCGATATAATCTTCATCTGGAATGAAAATCTGCCGCACCCTATCCACTAGCCCTGCATGCAACATAAATTTAAAGAAGAGTTTTATTTAGTGGAACATAGATTTGATAACCAAAAATATTATTAAGAAAATTGTAAGAAAATCTTTTAGCTAGATGCATGATTATATCTTGATTGATACATAAAACAATTACAAAAACTACATGCATTGACCATTTGATCAACCCTCTTGTCAACTCTACGATTCAAGACTGATTTGCCACGACCCAACCCACCAGGCCGTGCGGGCACCCACTCTAACACCTATGTAGGAGAACCCCCATACCCCAATAGTTAAAACATGCGGAAAGATTTAAGAAAATAGAAATAAACACAATACTACGATATGATAAATAATACCTTTTAAAAATAAATTCTAGTTAAGACTTGTAAAGTAATTAACAACCCCAAGGACCTAGTCTAAACAGGTACAAGAGCTACTAAGAGTACAATTTGGAAAATATAGTGAATGACACAGCTCCCACCATGCGGAAGGAAAAGTAGAAGCTGCTAGACATTCTTCGTCTTCACCAAATAAAACGTCACCAATCCTGCATCCAGACTATGTCAAAAGGCATAGCAAGAGTAGTATCAGTACTAAGCACACGTACTGGTAGGCATCATCGGTCAACCCGACGCCCACCACACCACATAAGAAACCAACTAGTAAGATCATGGAATAAACCACTCGCTTCTCCACCTTCACCCCTTTCATTGAAATACCTCCCATCACCCTAGCATTCTAACTACTAACCCCTTTTTAATCAACCCATGAACAAGCAACTATAAATTGTCATAGCACGAGTCCACTAAGTACAACATAAATAAGTCGACCCAACCATATAGTCACATGCATATATCGAACATGTACCACATTATCAACTTTTACGAACAATGAACAAATTCATGATTCTCACATATCATAGTTATATCAATTTAAAGCAACATATCGTCATTCAATATCAATTATCATTAGGTATGAACGAACTCATCACAAGTAAATATACAACACAATTCAATGGTCCTCTCAGGGAACCCAATTCAATGGTCCTCTCATGGAACCCAAACTCAAACAGTTAGCATGTCGGAACGTGGCAACCGGTCCCAAGTTAGTGTGCCGGAACGTGGCAGGCGATCCCATGTTTATGCCGAAATGTGGCAATCCGATCCCATTCACACACCACAATCACAAACACAAGTACATCATCAAGATCATACATTTAAGTCACGAATTCATGCCAATGATATTCATCTATCTCATTTACAACAAGTGTGACTAACATTGCAAATCCATACATATACAAATATCATAATGAAACAAGAACAAGCATACATCGCACAAATATAGAATCAAAACCATCACCTACGAATTACTCCTCAGTCCCCATCACATATATAATAATTGACCATACTCGGCCCTAGTTCATCATTAGGATTTATTCTTAGGGTTTAATCACAATTCATCATAATTCCTCAATTTCATCACTTCAATTATCAGAGGTAGCATACCTTCATAAATCTAGTTCCACTCTTGATTTCATGTCCTCATTCTTGACCCAATTCTATCCATGATAGCAATTCTAGGTTTTTCTAACAACTCATCAATTCCTCCTCACAAGGCATAAACACACACACTTTGAACTCTAAGGATTATTCATGTAATTTACTCGGTGCATGAAGGTCTACACACAACCCTACCGTTTATTTACAGATATCACGTAGTAAGCACATATTTAAAACTACTAAATTGTAAAACCTAGCCTACCTGAGCACCAAGCTGTTGCACAGAGTTTTTGACTTCGATTCTAGTTTTTCCGGGTTCATGACGGTGAATTTAGCCAAGAATTTGCAAGATTTCGCCATTCCCATGCTAGAAATCTCCTTCTCTTTCCTTCCCAAGGATAGAGCAGCTTTTCTGCAGTTTGTAGGGTGTTTTATGACTTATTTAGGTATTTAAGGAAGATGGAGAAAAATAGAATTTCTTCATAATTTACATTCTGCCTCGCTTAACCCGCTTTGATGCCAACTTACCCTGCCCTGGAGGCGGTGCCCCAGTGGCACTTGGCTCGCCCTGGCGGGACAGTCTCCCAGATTTTTTTTGAATTCTTGTTTTTCCCAAATAATGACGGTTCGGGTCGTTACATGATTGCTCTACATCAATCCAAATAAATAAAGTATCATACTTATATTTGTACATGAACACATGGTCTTCCGCAAGATTTTCAATATACGAATTTGACCCTCCAACAATAATTGGAACACGTTGAGTCTTCAAAAAAATTTATATGTAGACAGTAGCTTGCAAACAACCCTCTTCAGCTGTGAAGTCGGAATCTGACTCAATTTCACCTAAGAAAATGTGATCAAATTACCTTTCTAAGAATTGGAATATATAATTTATTAATAGTAAAGTATATTTTCCACTAGAATCTACAATTACTACTATTAAATTATCTAGGCTGTCATTTGATATAAATATTGTTGGAAATAAATATATATACCTTACAAATAGTGTCATACACCTTGTTTCTTAGTGTGTGCGATCTTGTTTGTAACTGTAACATCTCGCAATTTGAAATAACTAGGTATAAGCTAAGAATTTGAAATAGTCATATTTGGAAAGAATGAAAATCTCGAAATTTTGTTAAGTTAGGAAAAAGTTAGTTTTTGGTCAACTTCAAACGGACATAACTTCTAGCTCAGGATGAGTTAGAGGTACTTTGAGACATGGTAGGAAATATCTTGGAATGATCTTTCCAACACCACTGAGTTTGTACGATTCCGAGTTGCTATGAGTGAGTTATGCCCTTTGGAAGTTGGGCTGTTGGAATAAGGAAAGTCCAATCCGGATTTTGAAAGGGTAGTTTGATCTTTTCCTTGCCCAATTATTTTATTTAATTTTTGGTAATTAAGTTAGGGTCTAATCAGAATTAGATCATTTTACGCTTGTACCAAAATACGCTAGGACTTGAAGAGAGAGAAAAGAAGAGGAGAAGGAGAAGAAACACAAGATTCGTCAAGATTTCGTCGGGGGTGATACCTACAAGGTATGTGGGATCACATAGCATTGGGTTAGTTCACCCACGTGCCTATCATGATTCAATTCAGCGAAATATGTTTGATTTAAATGTAAATTTTTTGAGTTCTTGATGAAATTTGTTTGAATTCTTGTGGGTTGTGTTGTTGAAGTTTCTTGTGCTTTCATTAATGTTTCCGGGTGTAATTTTGGTTTGAAGAGAGCATATATTGAGGGTATAAATGATTTTAAGTGTTTGAGGAAAGAACCATTGAAGTTTAAAGGGTTTAGAGACGAAAAATGAGCAAGACAAGTTGTCAAACGCCTTGGGAAAAAGGTGGGGCGTCGGGCCAGCCAACGTGCCACAAAAGAGTCTCTGAAGTTTGCCCCTTGGGGTGAAGTGCCAGCCAGCGTTCCCCAGGGCAGTCTCTGAAGTTCACCCTCTGGCTCCAAGCGCCTCTCAGAGCGCTAGGGACACCAGTCTTTCCCATTTCTTCCCCACCTTTTCGTACTTATTCATTAGTAATGTACCTATGCTTTCTAGTTGATTCCAACACTCTAAGGTGCATCTAAGCATTATGAAATCATCCATAAACATGAGATTGTAAACCTTGAATCCATAATCCAATTCAAGGAAAGTTAAGATCAACGTCAATAGAAGTAAGAGTCAAGCCTAGAGAAGTTCTTAGAGTTTTTCCAAAAGTCTTTTACAAATGTTTTAACTTTGTTTTAAGACTTAAAGTTCAAGTTGAGTAAAGGTTAAAGAGTAAATGTTCAAGTTCATTTCTTCAAAAGTATATGGGGTCTATGTATTCCCAAAAGGTTTAAAATGTTTTCACATATAAACAAGAAAGAAAACCTCGATTTCCAAAGAGCATTTGGGCTAGTTTTCAGAAAAGAGTAACCACTTTCTAAATGAAGCAAGAGAGGAAACTTTGATTTCCAAGATAGCCTTTGAGCTATGTTTTGAGCACTAATCTGAAATCACAGAAAGAAGTATGTTTTTAAACATAAGAGCTACTATTATATTTTTGGGAGTAGTATTGAGCACCGATATAGGGGAGAGTTCAGACAACTCACAACCCCCATAAATCATGTAGCCATCATGGGTAGAAAAAGATCATACTTTTTAGATGATTCCTTTAGTGCTATTTAGCATAGACTAGTGGATTCACTAAGTAGTTCAGGTTCTATACACTCGACAAGGTATAGGACGGCCCTGGCAGCTTGAGGCAAAACGCTGTGTCATCACACTAGCTCTTACGATATAGTTGTAGGTTAGAGAAACTGCCACAAAAGTAATTGTATTCTTCAATACACTTATTTGTATTTTTACATACATTTCAGAGTTATATGTATCTTTGAATACACACAGAGTTGACATCATGTTTTAAACAATTTTTCTTTATATTGCACTTATTTTAAACTACTTTATATTGAAATGAGTTCAGTTATGTTAAGTTGAGTTGAGCCAGGTAAGTTCTTTAGATTCTTTTCAAGCCTATGTTGTGTTTAGCATTCCAACTCGCATACTCGTACATTCAATATACTGATGCAGTTGGACCACATCATTTTATGATGCAGACGCAGGTAACTAGGATCGGCATCCAGCATATCGTTGATCCAGTGAGCATTCCATAGTCAGTTGATGAGCCTCATTGCATTTCGGAGGACTCCTTTTTATTGCTTTCACTTATTTTACTAGTTCATTAAGGTGTCGTAGGGTTTGTCCCGACATCCATCTCAGTTGTTTTAGAGGCTTCATAGATAGTCAGATGTTATTTCTTTAGTCTTTTCATTGTCATTATCTTATGTTAAGACTTGAGTTTGCCTTAATGGCTAAGTTGAATGTTCCTTTATAACATTCCAGTTTATACATAGATTTGTATTTGTTGAATTAAGTCTTCCACTGAGTAAGTAAGCCAAGAAAAGGGTTCGCTTGGGGCCATCAATGGTTCTCGAGTACCAATCCCGCCAAGGGTGTAGGCTTGGGGCGTGACAAACTTGGTATCAGAGAACAGAGTTCAATAGTCCTAGGGATTCTATGAAACCATGTCTGTAGAGTCCTAGTTATCGGTGTGAAGTGCGCCACATCTATAATTAGAGGCTGCAACATTTAGGAACTCCTTTACTTTTTTCATACTCATTTAGTGCGATAGAGTGTATCTCTATAAAAGTGTGTTTCTAACCCATGTTTACGCGTAACCGATTTTGAGCTAGCCTATGGTCGAGAGTTCCTTTATGATGCGTTTCGTTCCTCATGAGCTAACATAAGCAAAGGGATGGTTGCTGACATGAGGAGCATGATGAGTTTATTCGTAGTTGGGTTGACTCGTCTGTCAAGTAAAAAAAGTAAGGGAGCCATGCTAATAGGTTACATTGGCATAGCAAGGTTGATGATCCATGTGCAACAAGTTGAGAAAAACCAGCTGAAGGATAGAAAAGAGTATGAGAATAAGAGGGCTAAGACATCAGGGAATGAATTCGGGCAGCAAAAGAGTAATGCGAACCGGTCTTGTTTCCAACATAAGCAGAAAGGACCTGCTCCATCAACTGCTAGTTCACTGGTACCAAGGAACAAAGGTGAGTATTATAGTCATAATTCCCAGAATTTCAGAGCTAGACATGCATAGTCTCAAGGTAGTGTGGCACAAAGAGGTAACTAGGCTTCTGCATATGCTAGGTATGGTAGGACCTACCTAGGTAAGTGTCGTGATGGCCAATCAGATTGTATCAAGTGTGAGAAATAGGGTCACTTAATGTAAGAGTGCCCTAAAAATAGGCAAGGTAGTGGAAATCAGGGCAATAAAGCCCAATCTTCATCAGTTGCTCCACCAGATAGAGCTGCATCTAGATGAGCTACTTCAAGGGCAGGCGCATAAGGAAACCTCTTATATGCTATCAAAAGTTTCCAAGAGCAAGAGGATTCTCTAGATGTTGTCACTGGTATGATGCAAGTCTTTAACTTTGATGTTTACACTTTGCTAGATCTAGGAGCGAGTTATCCTTTGTAACTCCATATGTTGCGATGAATTTTGATGTTATTCCTGAGCAACTTAGTGAAGCCTTTCAGTGTCTCTACACCTGTTGGTGAGTCTATTCTAGTAGAGGGAGTCTATCGTGATTTTCCCGTTTCCATCAATCTCAAGAGTACCATGGCTGATTTAATTGAGTTAGACATGGTAGATTTTGATGTCATTCTTGGTATGGACTGGCTTCATGCCTGTTATTCCTCAGTTGATTGTACACCTCGAGTTGTCAAGTTTCAATCTCCAAATGAGCCAGTCTTAGAGTGGAAAAGTAGTTCAGCAGTGCCTAAGGGTCATTTTATTTCATACCTTAAGGTAAGGAAGTTAGTTTCTAAGGAGTGTGTCTATTAGTTAGTCCGAATTAATGACTCTACTGTTGAGATACCTCTTATCTAGTCAGTTCCAATAGTAAAAGAGTTTCCAAAAGTCTTTCTTGATGATCTTCCCGGAGTCCCTCCTAATAGAGAGTTAGACTTCGGTATAGATATTTTTCCATATACTCGTCCTATATCTATTCCGCCATATAGAATGGCACCAGCAGATTTGAAAGAGCTTAAAGAGCAATTAAAGGATCTCTTAGATAAAGGCTTTATTCGACCAACTGTCTCACCTTGGGGCACTCCAGTCTTGTTTGTGAGAAAGTAAGATGGTTCCCGTAGAATGTGTATAGATTACCGTCAGTTGAACAAGGTTACCATCAAGAACAACTATCCTCTTCCAAGGATTGATGATCTATCCGATCAACTTCAGGGTGCCACTTGTTTCTCTAAGATAGATCTCAGATCTGGCTACCATCAGTTAAGGGTAAGGGAATGTGATATTCCAAAGACAACTTTCAGAACTCGTTATGGTCATTATGAGTTTTTGGTCATGTCCTTTGGTTTGACCAATGCACTTGCAACATTCATGGACCTTATGAATAGGGTATTCAAACTTTATTTAGATATGGTTGTTATCGTCTTTATTTATGACATACTAATCTATTCAAAGAATGAAGAAGATCATGCTAACCATCTCAGAATAGTTCTTCAGAATTTGAAAGATAAGGAGTTATATACTAAGTTCTCTAAATGCGAGTTTTGGCTTTAGTCTGTGGCATTCTTAGGCCATATTGTATCTGGAGAGGGAATTAAAGTTGATACTCATAAAATTGAGGTAGTGCAGAATTGGCCTAGACCACATATCCAACTCATATTAGGAGTTTCTTGGGGCTGGCTATTATTGAAGGTTTGTAGAGGAATTCTCGTCCATTCCGACTCCTTTGACCAAATTGACTCAGAAGACAATTAAGTTTCAATGGTCTTAAGCTTGTAAAAATAGCTTTTAGGAATTGAAAAAGAGGTTGACTACTGCCTCAGTTTTGACCTCACCAGAAGGTACGCAAGGTTTTGTTATCTATTGTGATGCGTCTAGAGTTGGTTTGGGTTGCGTGTTAATGCATAATGACAATGTTATAGCTTATTCTTCTAGACTGTTGAAAGTTCAAGAGAAGAAGTACCCAACACATGACTTAGAGTTGGCTGCTATAGTATTTGCCTTGAAGATATGGTGTCACTATTTGTATGGTGTTCATGTTGATGTATTCACTGATTACAAAAGCCTTCAATATGTGTTCACTCAGAAAGAGCTTAATCTCAGACAAAGGAGGTGGTTAGAATTACCTAAGGATTATTAAGGCTAATGTTGTTGTCGATGCTTTAAGCAGGTTGTCTATAGGTAGTACTGCCCATGTTGAGAAGGAAAAAAGAGAGTTAGCAAAAGATGTGCATAGACTTGCACGATTAGGAGTCCGACTAATGGATTCCACAGAAGGAGGAGTAGTGGTGATGAATGGGGTTGAATCTTCATTTGTATCAGAAGTGAAAGAAAAGCAAGACCAAGATCCTACTTTTCTTGAATTGAAGGCAAATGTTCATAAGCAAAAAGTATTAGCTTTTGAACAAGGGGGAGATGGGGTATTGAGATATCAAGGTAGATTGTGTGTACCAATAGTGGATGGACTCCAAGAGAGGATCATGGAGGAAGCTAATAGCTCCAGCTATTACATTCATCCGAGTTCCACATATATGTATCGTGACTTAGAGAGGTATATTGGTGGAATAGTATGAAGAAGGGCATTGCAGAATTTGTTGCTAAGTGTCCAAATTGCCAACAAGTTAAATTAGAACACCAAAGGCCCGATGGTTTGGCTCAGAATATCGAACTTCCAGAATGGAACTGGGAGATGATTAATCTGGATTTCATCACAGGTTTACCAAGGTCTCGCAGGCAGCATGATTCTATTTGGGGTATTGTCGACTTAATGACAAAATCAGCCCACTTTTTATCGGTAAAGACTACTCATTCGGCAGAAGATTATGCTAAGTTGTATCATCAAGAGATGGTAAGACTTCATGGGGTTCCGGTCTCCATTATTTCTGATAGAGGTGCATAATTTATGTACAGTTCTGGAAATCTTTTCAGAAAGGCTTGGGTTTAAAGGTGAACTTAAGTACTGCCTTTCATCCTCAGACAGATGGGCAAGCAGAGCGCACTATTCAGACCTTAGAGGATACGTTGAGGGCATGTGTGATTGATTTCAAAGGTAATTGGGATTATCACCTACCTCTAATTTAGTCTGCTTACAACAGTAGTTACCACTCTAGCATCCAAATGGCTCCTTATGAAGCTCTTTATGGGGGAAGATGCAGATCTCCTATTGGATGGTTTGAAGTTGGTGAAGCAGGGATGATAGGACCGGATTTAGTTCATCAAGCTATGGAGAAGGTAAAAGTGATTCAAGAGAGGTTGAAAACGGCACAGAGTCGTCAGAAATCCTACATTGATGTTAGGAGAAGGGAGTTAAAATTTGAAGTAGATGATTGAGTATATCTAAAAGTTTCACCCATGAAGGTTGTTATGAGGTTTGGTAAGAAGGGGAAGCTTAGTCCCCGATATATTGGACCTTATCGAAAATCCAAGAGGATTGGCAATGTAGCTTATGAATTGGAGCTACCACAAGAGTTATTCGCGGTTCATCCAGTGTTTCATATCTCCATATTAAAGAAGTGCATGGGTGATCCTTCATTGATCATACCAACTGAAAATATTGGAAGCAAGGATAGCTTATCTTATGAGGAGATTCCTGTTCAGATTCTAGATCACCAAGTTCGCAAGTTGAGGACTGAGAAAGTAGCATCAGTAAAAGTCCTTTGAAGGAACCAATTTGTTGAAGAATCTACTTGGGAAGCTGAGGAGGATATGAATCCATAGAGGTTCCGAATTAAGGTACTAATCCTTTCATAGTATTTATTTATAACTTGGCATGTTGTTTTGCATTTGCTTGTGGGTGCTTGAACTAAATGTTGCATGTTACACCCTTAGCGTAGTAAGAGTAATCTCATTCAAGGACAAATGTTCCCAAGGGGTAGATATTGTAACATCTCGTAATTTCAAATAACTAGGAAGAAGCTAAGAATTTGAAATAGTCATTTTTGGAAAGAATGAAAATCTGGAAATTTTGTTCAGTTAGGAAAAAGTGAGTGTTTGGTCAACTTAAAACGGCTATAACTTCTAGCTCAGGATGAGTTAGAGGTACTTCCAGACCTGGTAGGAAATCTCTTGGAATGATCTTTCCAACTCCGAAGAGTTTGCGCGATTCCGAGTTCGTATGAGTGAGTTTTGCCATTTGGAAGTTAGGTTGTTGGAGTAAGGAAAGTCCAATCCAGATTTTGAAAGGGTAGTTTGGTCTTTTCCTGGCCCAATTATTTTATTTCGTTTTTGGTAATTAAGTTACGGTCTAATCAGAATTAGATCAGTTTATGCTTTTACCAAAATACGCTAGGGCTTGGAGAAAGAGAAAAGAAGAGGAGAAAGGAGAAGAGAAAGGAGAAGAGAAGCAAGATTCATCAAGATCGTCGAGTTTAGCTAGTGGATTTTATCGGGGGTGATTCCTACATGGTATGTGAGATCACATAGCATTGGGTTAGTTAACCCACGCAACAATCATGATTCAATTCAGCGAAATATGTTTGATTTGAAAGTAAACCCTTTGAGTTCTTGATGAAATTCATTTGAATTCTTGTGGTTTATGTTGTTGAAGTTTCTTGCACTTTGATTCATGTTTCCGAGTGTAATGTAGGTTTGAATATAGCATATATTGAGGGTATAAATGATTCTAAGTGTTTGAGGAAAGAACCTTTGAAGTTTAGAGGTTTTAGAGATGAAAAACAAGCACGAAAAGTCGTGAAACACCTGGGGAAAAGGGTGGGGCGTCACGCCAGCCAGCCCGCCCCAAAAGAGACTTTGAATTTTACCCCTTGGGGCGACGCGCCAACCAGCGTGCCCCAGGGCACTCTATGAAGTTCACTCTCTGGTGCCCCGCGCCTCTCAGAGCGCTAGGGACGCCAGTCTTTCCTATTTCTTCCCCACCTTTTCGTACTTGTTCCTTAGTAATGTACCTATGGTTTCTAGTTGATTCCAACACTCTAAGGTATATCTAAACATCATGAAATCATCCATAACATGAGATCGTGAACCTTGAATCCATAATCTAATTCAAGGAAAGTTAAGATTAAAGTCAAGAGAGGTAAGAGCCAAGTCAAGAGAAGTTCTTAGAGTTTTTCCAAATGTTTTAACTTTGTTTTAAGACTTAAAGTTCAAGTTGAGTAGAGATTAAAGAGTAAAGTTTGAAGTTCATTTCTTCAAAAGTGTATGGATAGTATGTATTCCCAAAGGGTTTAAAATGTTTTCACATTTAAACAAGAAAGGAAACTTCGATTTCCAACGAGCCTTTGGGCTAGTTTTCAGAAAAGAGTAACCGCTTTCTAAATGAAGCAAGAGAGGAAACTTTGATTTCCAAGATAGCCTTTGAGCAAATTTTTGAGCACTAATCTCAAATCAGAGAAAGAAGTATGTTTTTAAACATAGGAGCTAATATTATATTTTTGGAAGTAGTACTGAGCACCGATATGGGGGAGAATTCACACAACTCACAGCCCCCATAAACCATGTAGCCATCATGGGTAGAAAGGGTCATACTTTTTAGATGATTATTTTAGTGCTTTTTAGCATAGACTAGTGGATCTACTTAGTAGTTCAGGTTCTATACCCTCGGCAAGGAATAGGACGGCCCTAGCAGCGTGAGCTAAAATAATGTATCATCACAATAGCTCTTACGTGATAGTTTTTGGTTAGAGAAACTCCCACAGAAGTAATTGTATTCTTAAATACACAGTTTATTTGTATTTTGACATACATTTAAGAGTTATAGGTATCTTTGCATACACAAAGTTGACATCATGGTTTAGACAGCTTTATTTTATGTTGCACTTGTTTTAAACTGATTTACATTGAAATGAGTTCAGTTATGTTGAGTTGAGTTGAGCCAGGTAAGTTCTTCAAATTCTTTTCAAGCCTATGTTGTGTTTAGCATTCCAACTCGCATACTCGTACATTCAATGTACTAATGCCAGTTAGCCTACATCGTTTTAGGGTGGAGACGCATGTAACTAGGATCGGTATCCAGCATATCATTGATCCAGTGAGCACTGCAAAGTTAGTTGGTGAGCCTTCTTGCATTCCGGAGGACTCCTTTTTATTGCTTTCAGTTATTTTACTAGTTCATTAGGATGTCGTGGTGTTTGTCCCGACATCCATCATAGTTGTTTTAGAGGCTTCATCGACAGTCAGATGTTAGTTCTTTAGTCTTTTCATTGTCATTATCTTATGTTAAGACTTGAGTTTGCCTTAATGGCTAAGTTGAATGTTCCTTTATAATATTCCAGTTTATTACATAGACTTGTGTTTGCTGAACTAAGTCTTCCGTTGTGTAACTAAGCAAGGCCAAGGGTTCACTTGGGGCCAACAATGGTTCTCGAGTGGCAGTCCCGCCCAGGATGTAGTCTCGGGGGGTGACAGTAACAATTTCAAGTCCCTTAAATACTTGCATTTTGTCCGAGTTGATTATTTCTCCTCGAAAATGGGTGGCAAAGTCAACAAAGAGACGAGATTTTCCCGTTTTTATTGCTCCCATTATGAACACCACTTTCTTCTCGTTGAACTTGTTATTATTGATGAAAGTATTCATTTCAGCTATACATAAAATAAAATAAAAATAATAATTAGTTTACAATAAGAAATATTCTCATGAAAACCACTCATGCATATAGTCAGAAATTTAAAAATCTTGTAAATATAAAGTTAATAAGTAGAAACCTTGTTTGAGATGGAATATACTATGTAAAAAAAAATAAAAAATCTTGATGGTGGCTATGAAAGAAATTACATTAAGATTTTATAGTAAAATCTGTTTGTGGACTTATTAATTGACATACCATATTCAGAATTACTGATATCTTTTAGGATAAGAATGACTTTTGAAAAATTTATAACTTGAATTTTGGTAATTATTATTAAATATATTTTAGGATAAAGTTATTAGATGTACATAATTAGGAGATCACACACAACTGGGCTTTTATAGTAAATATGTGATTATAAACTTATTAATTGGTATACCAAATTAAATATATATATATATATATATGGATAAGAATAGTTCTTGAAAAAATATACAGATACCTCACCTTGAATTTTGGTGATTAAGTTTAAATAATTTTAGGATGACGTTTCTAGATGTACATTGTTATGATATCACATATAGAATTGACGAAAAGATAGATTACAAAAGGATTGTAAAATAAACTCAATAATATTTCTGACGGAATATATTCAAGTAATAATGCGTCAATTCTTACACTATTTAACAACACGTCATAAGAGTTAACTGTAATTCCATTAGAGGGAAGGAAACAATTATCGATAACTTTTTCAATTACAATTATTTATTTTAACTTGTGCAACATATACTAAAAGATAAAGATTTTATTGAATCAAGATTCCATCACCGTGATTGAATTAGGTAGAATATATTTCCTTAAATGATCATTACCGATAGATTACAAATTTACTATTTCTCTTCTTTGTCTATGTAACAATTTTAAATTTTGAGTTAACAATTCTATTCTTTCAAATTCTTTTAGGGTAGATTCTTCCCGAACATTTATGGTCATTTATTTTCTCACTTTTTTTTTTTTTTTAAAAAAATCAAAGTGGGTCTCAGGGACCATTTATTAGATGCTAAAAAAGGAACAACCAGATTATAAAATGATCTGGTCCAAAAACAAAATACAAAAATGAAACAACCAAAAATAAAGGAAAAAGGAGTTGGTCATCTTCAAGCTTGAGCTTCCATGGAGGATGAAGACGAACTGCTGCCTTGGAGAAGCTGCGTTCGGTTCGTTTCCATCCCACTGAATCCACACAGCTCGAACAACTTAGGTAAGAATCGATCTGCTCCCTAACTCGCTTTTGATGTTGTAAACGATCCTTGAGCTCCATTTTTAAGTTTTACCCTTTCCTGCAGATTGAGTCAGAAACCCTAACTAATACCACTGCATAGGCTAGGTAATTCTTATTAATTTTGCTAAAGATCGTTTCTTTAAGTACACTGCTTCACTGATGTTTAGATTTATATATCTTGATAAACCCAATATGATTTCCTTTTCTTTGTGCTTTCACCTGAAATACTATTGTTGTGTGCTTCATTGTGCATTAGTATCATTATCACTGTAGCCATATTTTCTGTTTTGCATTTTTCTGATTCTCAAGTTTGCAATTCCTTGGATGACTCCAATCTGCTCCATGGTCGGAGAAATCGACCTCTCTGATGAAGGTAGCAGGGAGAGAAGGATAGAATATAGTTCAAATGCCTCCAATATATAGACATAGATTGAAATGGATCCGAATTTGGACAAATTTCACTGAAGACACTCAAAAACTCTCACAAGTGCCATGAAATTAGGTCCTTTGAAGACTTCTTCAACTCGGATTGACCTAATCTAAACCACAAAATGAAGTTGAATGAACAATGCTTTCTCCTCTTTCATCTTTGTGCACTGTTATACTTCGATTTAATTCATACATGACCTTCTCTGCAGGTTGAGCCCCAAAGAGACTGATACCACTGCATAAGGAAGCCACATATGAGTTCCATCTCCGCATAAACAGTATATTGCAATTACATCCACTTATGCAAGTATGCACGTACTACCATCGCCTTTTGATATTTCTTTGTCATCCTCTTGTTGTTGTTGTTTGTCTCAATTATGCTTGTGTATTGAAACCCCTGTTTTGGATGTTTCTAATTCTAAGATTGGGAGTTTGTGTTTTATCTAGGTGTAATATTGCTTTCCCTTTTGGTGGTAACTCTTGGAAATCTGAATAGATGATATCTGTTGTACCTGCAAAAAGAAAAAACTGGTTAGCTAAATAATCTGCAAAAGTGTTGCCTTCCCTAAGGATGTGCTCCACTCTTGCATCAACATTAATTCTCAGACCATTGATCCTTTTCACCTCCACCCGACTACTCCAAGGAATCTCCCAAATTCCATTCAAAATCTTTTGGAGCATTAATGAGTCAGTCTCCAATATTACTGGCAAGTATTGATGCATTATACAGTGCTCCAGTCCTCTTCGCAAAGCCATTGCCTCAGACATTAGAACTGAAGTTATTCCCAAACCAAAAGACTCAGCATGTATCAAATTTCCTTCATCATTTCTAATACAAAAGGCCCCAGCACTAGGGCCACCAACTCCTTTTACTGCACCATCTGAGTTACACTTGTAGGATCCTAATCTAGGCAATCTCCAGTACACCATCTTACAATCAATAAGGGGTGCATATTCAATAAAAAAAGGAACCATCAGATGCCAAGTATTAGGAATGTTTTGCAACCAAAGATAGCTAAAAGTAGCTAGATGATATAAATTTCTGTTGACCTCCATAACCATACCATAAAATGACATATTACCTCCATGAGAAATCATATTTCTCCTTTTCCAGATTTGCCAAGTGATAAATGACGGGACAGCCTTGAAGAGAGGTATAAGCTTTGATGAGCAGTCCTTACCCCACCATTTATGTATAGTATCGTTAAGCTGCATAAAAGGTCCCTGCACATCAGCAATACTAGCAAAAGTATTCCACAACTTCTTAGCCATAAAGCACGTCACAAAAAGATGTTCAAAAGTTTCATCTTCTGAACTATTACAGCAGCAACACTTAACTTCATCCACCACTTTAATCTTGATAAGAACTTCCCCAATGGGTATTCTTTTTTTCCACAATCTCCAAAGAAAGAAAGAAAATTTGAAGGGAACTCCTTTCACCCAAATCTTCTTAGCAATTTCTTGTTCATCATTTCCTTGTCTCAATATTTCCCAGGCACTTCCAATCGTAAATTTTCCAGAGCTAGTACACATCCATCTTGGTGAGTCCCATTCTTCGGTATCCTCTACTACTCCAATTACATTTTGGACATGTTTACAGACATCTTCTGGTAGTAATTGGAGCATGAGATCTTCATTCCAAAGTCCCTGAATCATCAATTGATTTACCTCATCAAAATCATAATTGTTAGAATGAGAAACAGGTAAATAATAGTAAAGAGCACCCAATTGTGTCCAGTTATCAAACCATACACTGGAATGACCACACTTTGGTTCCCACCAAATCTGTTGGTCAATACAATCTCTAGCTTCTAACATAAACTTCCAAGTCTGAGAACCTCCATTCCATTCCACCAATTGAGGTCTATGTCTCTTACAATATTTGTTCCACATGTATATAGTCCACATTGACTTTTTAGTTCGGAAAGTCCACCAAAGTTTGGCAAACATTGCTTTGGACACATCAAAAAGAGATCTAAAGCCCAACCCACCTTCCTCCTTAGGCCTACAAATATCAGACCATGATATCCAATGTTTGCTTCTCCCCTCTTCCTTAGAGTTCCATAAAAATTTAGCAAACAATCTATGTAAATCATGAATAACACATTTAGGAGGTGTTATTGCAGATAAGAGGTATATGGGAATACTCTGTAAAACATTATTAATCAACACAGACTTACCACCAAAAGATAAAAGTTTACCCTTCCAAGCCTGTATTTTGCTTTGAACTTTCTTCGTGATATCGGAAAAATGACTTTTCCTCTTCCTTGCATGACCAATAGGACAACCAAGATAAGTCAATGGAAACTTTCCCCTAATAAAACCAGTGCAATCCTCAATAGTTTGAACTATAGAATGGGCAGTTTTGCTATACACATAGAAGCAACTCTTATCTTTATTAATCATCTGCCCTGATTGATCTTCATATAAGCCTAGTCTTTCCATAACCAAATCAAGCGACTTCTTCTCTGCACTAACAAAGATAACGGTATCATCTGCATATGCAAGATGATTTATATCATCACTCCACTTAGGCATTCCATATCTTGTAAAGTCCTGATTATGGAACAAATTGTTTAAAGCTCTAGAAAGAACTTCCGCAGCCAAAATGAA
>JAJOOD010070949.1:0-25023 GCA_029582525.1 Solanum tacnaense | reverse complement strand
GCTCCTTCCCTTCACAAAACCAGACTGATTAGGAGAGATCAGTCTTGGGAGCAGTTTTTCCAACCTATCATGAATCACTCTAGAGATAACTTTGTTCAGAAAATTACTTAAACTAATAGGTCTCATATCAGAAAATGATTGAATCACTTTTTTCTTAGGCAATAAGACCAAATTAGTATGAGTAATAGATTTGGGAAGAGTGGAACCATTAAAGAAAGCCTCCACCACATTGACAACATCCTTTCCTACGATATCCCAGCAGACTTGATAGAAGTGCCCAGTAAAACCATCGGGTCCACTAGCACTGTCACTATTAAGTTCAAAAACCACCTTCTTGATCTCCTCCACTGTAGGACTAGCATTTAACATAGTGTTGTCTTCATCAGTAACTAGTGTGGGAATATGCTCAATCAAAGAAAGCTCTGTCTCATTCTCAACATCAGTAAACTGATCTTGGAAGAAGGCAACAGCCTCGGTAGCAACCTCTTCAGCATCATCAGTCCATACACCATCTCTTTTAAGGATTCTTTTGACTTGTAATCTCTTTCTTCTCCCGTTCACAAGATTATGAAAAAATCTTGTATTCTTGTCTCCTTCAGTAAACCATTTAACACCAGATTTTTGTCTCCAAAATTCTTCTTCATAGTGTAAATACTGTTTTAATTCAGCCTGTGCCTTTTGAAGAATAGCTCTGTTTTCAGCAGTTGGTAGTTCTTCAAAAAGACCTTCTTTAATTCTAACAATATCTTCCCTTATTACCAGTTGCTTAAAAATATCTCCAAATCTTACCCTACTCCATGTAGACAATGCAATTTTAGTCCTCTTCATCTTCTGTTTCAAGCTAATAAAAACATCAATGGACTCATCAGCAACCCAATTATCTCTCACAACATCTTTGAAATCAGGTTTTTCTGTCCAGAATTTCAAAAATCTGAAAGACCTCTTGATATTATTAGTTTGATCCCCACAACTCAGCAACATGGGTGCATGGTCAGACCCTGTTCTTGCAAGATGCTCCAGCTCCACATTTCCATAATGACCAAGAAAAACCTGATTGATCATCAGTCTATCAAGTCTTTTAAATATACATTCAGCATCAGCTCTTCCATTCCACCAAGTAAAAGGACTCCCTTTAAAGTTAATATCAAAAAGCTCACAAGAGTTCACACAGAAAGCAAAATCCTCATATTCTTGAGGATAAACAGGAAGACCTCCAATTTTCTCTTCATCATTCAAAATAACATTGAAGTCGCCACCTACAAGCCAAGGTAACCTCATATTGTGACTCAGTAAATAAATATCATCCCACAAGCTTAGTCTTTCAAGTGCTGAACACTTAGCATAAACAAAAGTATAGATGATGGAATCTCCCGAATCTTGAAATGTAAGTTGTAAAGTAATCTGTTGTTCAGAGTCTGATAAGATCTCCACTTGAATATTTTCCTGGACAAACACCCAAATTTTACCATTCCGATTGTAATTAGCATACTGCATACCCAATCTTCTTTTATACTTCTGAATGTGTCTTGTATGTTGAAAAGGCTCCATTAGTGCTATGACGAAGAACTTGTGATGTTTGTTAAGCATTTGAACCCGATGAAAAGCATGTTGGGTTCTGACTGATCTAATATTCCATACAAGTGCTTTCTGAATCATTTATAAATAGATTTAGCACTCCTTTTGGGAATAGTTCTTGTGGGCTTACTGGTTTCAACATTAGCCCTATTTTTCTTCCCCTTTGATTGAACATCTGGAGATAAATCTGCCACCTTCAAAGCATGTATGAGATTGTGCTGATTTTGATCTTCATCTGCATCTTCCTTTCTTATTTCGTCATTAACTTCCACATGTTGTTGTTCATTTATCTCATTTATATTGTGTGCAACAATGTCATGCAGGACCTTAACAGGAGAATCAACTGTTGAAGCTATAATTGCCTGTGGTAATGGTTCAGTTAACCCTTCTATCTCAATCTACCCTTTGTTTTCTATAAATTGAGGGATTTTCTCTCATTTTAGTTAAAACGATTTTTTTTCTGGACTCCTTTACTGTCGTTGAGTGGTTCGCTGACACCGTGATTTTAGGTACCGATACACCGGTGAGTAAGATCGTTCTATCCTGGGAGGATATATTCCATTAACCTCGGGTACTTGAGGGGAATAATTTTCTTAAGGGGACACTGTGCATTCAGTGGACTCGATTTTCTTTCTTTGAGAAAAATATTTTTATATTGTTTCTAATATGTTTCTGATTCTATTTTCTCTACTAGTTTTAATTTTCTAGTTTGAAAATACTCTTTAAACTTTGTTGTTTCTTACCAAGTTCCTCAAAGTTTTGTTCTAAGTATCTTAGGAATACAAGATGAACAACAATCTTAAGGAAATTATTATACTCTTGGTATTTCTTGTATTCTATTGATTGAGAGAAACAGATCATGGAAGTAGAAAATTAATGCATTACTTCTCCAGAATTCGGTGCTTTGTTTAGCACGGTTGAAGTGAGAATGTACTAGAAGAATTGGTGGTATTTCGGTTAAAGATTACACCAGGTAACCTTCTTTTTATTTATCTAAGGAGGAAAATAGTTTCAAAAAGTTAACAGTTTTGATATTTATCATGTATGTCTTTGGAAAAAGATCTGCAAACCATATGATTTTTGAATGAATTTTTCTTGGCAAAAAGTGTTGCCTTTAAAATTCTTTAGTTTGCAGAATGAGAGATGCACATTTTTGTTTGATAAAATAGTATGTCAAAATGTTATAGTTGGAAGGCTATTTTAAAAGAAAAACATATCTATGTGATAATCTAAGAATATGTTTAATTATGTTTGGAGACTAAAAAAGAAAAAAAAACTTTTGTAATTTTGTACTCCATGTGAAATTTGATTGTGTCTGATTTTTGTAGACTAAAAACTTTTGTAGTTTTCTACTCTGGATAAATTAGACTGTGCTATTGGTTTAAAGAATATGAAAACTTCACATAATAAGTCAATGTTGTACTTTTGACTTTCTATAAACTTCACTGTTATATAGAAACAAATTGTACAAATTTTTTTGTCTTTATTGTTAGTATTCTAAATACTAAGTGGTATGTCTATTTGTGATAGAGGAAAAATATCAGTGACTTAGAGTTTGTGATTTTGTGCCTATATGGAATGAACTTTTACATTGTGTAAAGATTGTCAAAGAGAATTGAAGGACTATAATTCTTTTGTAGAATAATATTTTCAAAAGAGGTTTCATGTTGCCAATGACACTTTGATAGCATGAGAAAAAAAAATGTGGAAAAACTATTTTTAAATACTGAAAAATATTTTTGAGATCATATTTAAAATGTGGGGGATTCTATGCTTATGACAAAGATAAAATTAGACTAAGTGTCTAATTTAAATTTGGAGCACAAGATATGAAATTCGATGATACTTTTGTATTATGTTAGACCCACAAAATTCTTGGAGTATATTTGATATTGTGGTCGTTGAGTTTCGCTTTTACTAGTATATGGTATGACTAGTATGAAACTACCAAATTATATGTATACTTGTTCAAAATGATTGAGTTCTTTTATGAAAAAGTGTCACTTAAAATGTTGTGACTTTTCATGATAAGATATGTCTATTAAATATAACTATTTGTATAGATATGAATATTGGTGAATAGTCATTTGTCATGTTTTGTAAAAGAAGCATTTAGACTATATTGCTTTTATTGGACCCGATGAAACTTTGTTCATGGGTAGTTCTATAACAATCAAATTGAAAGTTATGGAAAGGTCCTTTCGAAAAGGACATTTGACAAGGTGATAACTCTAAACAATGTTTGTATCACGCAAAATTATAAGAAATAGGAACAAAATATTTGTGAGAAAAAGCTACCTCGCGGAGAGCTTTTCAAACTCAATATTTTTATTTGTTCTTACTTGCTTGAGTCAAACTGTTTGTGACATGAACACTTGGGGCATGTCAATTACAAAACCTTGTAAGGAAAACTGATCAACTTAGAAGTTTTGTCTAACTTTGAGTGCAATAAATAAAAATGTCAAGTTTGTGTGGAATCTAAGTATGCTGAGCATTCTAATAAATCTGTTGAAAGGAATTCTAATCCCTTAGAGTTGATTTACACTAACATTTGTGATATGAAGTCAACACCATCTCGTGGTGGGAAAAAGTATCTCATAACTTTCATTGACAATTGCATTAGAAACGACTATGTCTATTTACTAAATGGTAAGGATGAAGCAATAGAAATGTCTAGACAGTATAATATTGAAGTTGAAAATCAGTTGGAAAAAAGATAAGAAGTGATAGGGATGGAGAGTATAAATCTCCTTTTGCAAAAATATGTTTGGAAAATGGATTTATCCATCAAACTACTGTCCTATTCACTTAAATCTAATGGAATTGCAGAATGAAAAAAAATGAACTTTGAAGAAAATGATGGCCGCATTACTTATAAGTTCAGGTTTACCACAAGACTTGTGTGGAGGAACTATCCTTACTGCAAAAGGGAATAACAAAAAGTTTTATTTTTCAGAAAGAAAGGAATTTTGTTTGTTCAGGACACAATCTATTCCGTATGAAAAATGGAAATGAAGAAAATCCAACTTGAAATATTTCAAAGTGTGGGGGTGTCTAGCCAAAGTCCAAGTTCCTATTCCTAAAAGGATTAAAATAGGACCTATGATTGTGGACTGTAAAATTAGACTTGAGTAGTCTAGTGAAGGGTCTAAAAGACCTTGGAAATAAAAAAAGAGAATGTACTTAATAAAGAGGTCCAGAGGCGTAGTAAACGTCAAAGGACATCTACTTCTTTTGAATATGATTTTGTAACATTTCTTGTGTCTTCTGTAGACTCATCTTTCTGGAAAGATGGTGTCAATAGTGAGATTGATGCAATCTTGATCAACCATATTGGAAGTTAATTGATATTCTTCCAGAAAATAAACCTTTGGGTTCAAAGTGAATCTTCAGAAGGAAAATGAAAGTTGATGGAACTATTGACAAATATAAAGCAAGACTTTTTGTCAAAGGCTTTAGACAAAAACAAGGTCTTGATCTTGTCGATATATACTCGTCTGTAACTAAAATTACATCCATCCATTCAGATGTTAATATTATTAGTTGGGTTATATGACCTTTAAATTCATCAAATGAATGTGAAAACAACTTTCTTAAATGGAGAATCGGAGGAAGGAATTTACATGGAACAACCCAAGGGTTTTGTGATTCCTGGTAAAGAAAAGAAAGTGTGCAAACTTGTTAAGTCACTTTATGGACTAAAACAAGCACCCAAACAATGACATAAGAAATTTGACCAAACCATGTTGGCAAATGGATTAAAGAATGACGGAAGTGATAAATGTGTTTACATTAAAATCACACGGTCATTGTTTGTTTGTATATTAGTGACATGTTGATCATCAGTAGAGACACTAATGACATAAATGCTACTAAACGTATGTTAGAAAGCAAGTTTGATATGAAAGATTTTGGATCTGCTGATACTATCTTAGGTATAAGAATCCTTAGAACTCCATAATGTTTAGCATTGTCACGGTCTCATTGCATCGAAAAGGTACTTGATGACTAGTTCAAATATTTGGATTTCAATATCGTCAAGACTCCAATAAATGTAAGCTTTGCATTTCAAATGAGTGAAGGCGAAAGTGACTCACAATTGGATTGTGCTAGAGTATTGGGAAGTATAATGTATATCAAGAAGTGTACGCGATCAGATATAGTATGTGCTATTAGTAAACTGAGTTGGTTCACGAGTAATCCCAATCAAACTCATTGGATGACAATGAAAAGATTTTGGGGTATTTAAAACATACTCAAAACTATGTATTGCATTATAACAATATCCAACAGTATTGAAAGGATATAGTGATGCAAATTGGATCATCGGGATCAAATGAAGTAAAAACCACGGGTGAATATGTATTTACTCTTGGTGGAAGAGCAGTCTCTTGGAAATCTTCCAAAAAGACATGTATCGCTAGCTCTACAATGATCTCTGAGCTAGGTGCTCTAGATAAGGCCGATGAATAAGTTGAAAGACTCTGGAATTTCTTGATAGATATTATTTTTGGTCCAAACCTTTGGCATCAGTATGCATACACTTTGATAGCCAAGATGCAATAGGTAGGGCATGGAGCATGATGTATAACGGAAAGTCTCATCATATAAGAGATAGACATAATACCGTTAGAAAACAACTACTCTCTAGTGAAATTATCACAATTGACTATGTAAAGTCAAAGGATAATGTGTCGGATCCATTTACAAAAAGGCCTAACTAGAGAGAAAGTTGAAAGATCATCTAAGGGAATGGGTTTACGGCTTAGGACAAGTCATCATGGCGATAACTTTATCTAGCAGACTGGAGATCCCAAGAGCTAGATTCAAAGTGAAAAACAAGGTTGTGACTGACGGTTCGACATTGTCAATCAACTCAATCCATTCTCATGATGAAGATAATGTTCAGGAACGAGGTTAAAACATTAAGGCTTGTTAATGAGTTAATAAAAGCTTAAACTTTTTAATGATTTGCTAAGTTTGACAGACTTGACCAAATAGTGTATCTACGCGATGACACGGTTAGTAATCACCTATGTGAGTGTGAAGTGTAAGCCGCTTCAACGAGAATTATTGTCAAAAGTCTATTCTCTATACATTCATGAAACATGAAGGTGTTCATGGCTGCAACGAACACAACCGTAAGAACCATAAACGGTAAAGGGTTAATTGTGTGACATATGGTTGTCTAGGTATACACCAAAACTCGACGGTTCAAAGATACCGATTGATCGAGTATATCCGACATATGTTCACTACGGAAAGTCCAAGGGAAATCTACTTATCTAGATGCAATTAATTATTGCTTGTAAAGTACACATACTTTTCCGTTTCTTTGTCTTGGAGTCATTCCCCATTCATGCGGGGGATTGTTGGGTTTTAAAAGGTGTGAATGAAAAATGAAGAGTTGCGACTTTTATGAAGAGTTGTGACTTTTATGAAAAGTTGCGACTTTTATGAAGAGTTGTGACTTTTATGAAAAGTTGTGATTTTTATGAAAAGTTATGACTTTTATGAAAAGTTGTGACTTTTATGAAAGGTTGTGATATTTCTGAAAGATTGTGACTTTTTCAAAGGTTTGTGACCTTTCCGGTAAGGCACAATAAAAACCTTTTCACACTACCCTTTGTTTTCTATAAATTGAGGGATTTTCTCTCATTTTAGTTAAAACGATTTTTTTCTTGACTCTTTCTACTACTACTAAATCTAGTATTCTAAGTGTACTTTACTGCCATTGAGTGGTTCGCTGACGCCGTGGTTTTAGGTACCGATACACTGGTGAGTAAAATCGTTCTATCGTGGGAGGATATATTCCATTAAACTCAGGTACTTGAGGAGAATAATTTCCTTAAGGGAACACTGTGCATTCAGTGGGCTAAATTTTCTTTCTTTGAGAAAAATATTTTTATATTGTTTCTAATCTATTTCTGATTCTATTTTCTCTACAGTTTTAATTTTCTAGTTTGAAAATACTCTTTAAACTTTGTTGTTTCTAACCAAGTTTTTCAAAGTTTTGTTCTAAGTATCTTATGAATACAAGATGAACAACATTTTCAACTTCCTGAACACTGGTGGACTACGTATATCTTTAATTACTAGATTTACAAGAAGTAAAAAAGATTCATTAATACTTCTACATGACCATCTCCTCTAATGTCTACTTAATTTGTGTTTCTATTTTTCCCTTTTCCAACTCAAAGAATAGGAATTGAACTACTATTTTTTTTTTAACTAAAAGGCCAAAGGGCCAGATTTTATTAATCAAAATAAAAGCAATATACAATATGACTGTTTGAGAGCAAATTAATCACCATTTTGTTGATTTAGCAGCAGCCCATAACAAGAATTAGCCATTAAGAGCCATACAAGGTATACTTGACTCACATTGTCAACAATTCGATTAACTATCCATTATTAATTGCAATTTGATTTTGTAAAAGAAGAAAAAACTCAAATTCGAAAAAGAAAATATGTAGTTAGAGTACTATCAAATCTAAATTCTGAAGGCTAAAAAGATGATAATGTGAGAGAGTGAAGAAAACTTATGTGTATTGCTGTAACGAGAGAGACCCGATCTTCTGTTGTGACTTGTGAGGCCATCAACGTCGGCTTGTCGCCGCTTGCCCGTGTATTGTTCTAACTAGGGGTGTAAAAAATGAACCCAACCATAGGTAACCCGTCCAGAATTTTAAGGGTTGGGCTCAAGATAATTTGAATTGAGTTCAATCTCAACCCATTCATGCCTAACCATTTTAAGAGAATCCTCAATTGAGCCCAATTCAATCTCCAATTCAACCCGTTTTAAAACTTTTTACTAAGATATGTTTCTATATTAAAGGTATGAATTATTATTATCTATTTAACATCTTTTAGAATTTATCTATCCATTTGTTACTTTTTAAAAAAAAAATCTTGAGTTGAAATTCGCATTGTGATTATATAAGTTAAATATCACTATATTAAAATTATTGAGATTAATCGGGTCAAATTGGGCGGGTCAAGACCCAACCCATTTTTTAGCCCATTTGAGCCTAAACTAAACTTGGGCGGGTCAAGACACAACCCAATTTCTATTTCAACCCATTTTAATATCTCTAATTTCAACCAAACCCGCCCATTTGGCACCCCTAGTTCTAACTTCTGTATGTTTTACCTTTAGTTTGAGTACAAAAGAAAAAATCTAGCTCGCATGCGCACCATGACCTACATATCTATTTTCAAAAAAGAATTGGACCCACCCCACCCCGCAAAAACTTTAACCCGCTTATCATCCCTACACATGACATATCAAGTGGTCTCAAACTCTCCTAGGAGCATGTGATTCTTAATTAAAAAATTTGAGAAAAGTGTTGAAAACAACCCAGAACTTAACGAGAATTATTAAGGCTTTTTAATGATTAATAGAAATAGTTAGAGCATGTTTAAGAAGAATTTTGTATTAAATGAGCCGCGTGTACGCGCATGAATAACATGTTTATGTGTATGACATGAGAGAGGTGTATTTAAGTTCAATTAGTCAAGTAAAAGAGTATTTTTAAGTATGTCGCTAGTTAGGGGATGAAACAAATAATTCGTGTCAAGTACATGAGTTTTTTTAGTACTTCTCTCTTTTAAAAAATTATATATAAAAACATATTTTCTTTAAAACGCGGGCTTCCTAAGAAGTTGGACCCTAAGCCATACGAAACCTAAAGACAGATGTAGGTGATCAGATGATAGTTTTATACCATTTTTAATAGTTCAAAAGTATTTTAGGCCTTTTCCATATAAATAATATATTTAGGGTCTGTTTGGAAAGTCACCCTGGTAATTGAATCTGGTGTAATTTGGTACAATTACGCTGTCTGGCCTGTTTGGTTGACCATGTAATTGCTTGGTCAACAGATTATTGAGTGTAATTGACAGGTGGTAATTGCACTCTCCAATTCACAAGGAGAGATTGTGAATTACTGGTAATTACATGGTGTAATTACAAACTAATTATTTTTTAATTTCTTCCTTTTAGTTTTATTTCTATTTTTTCGTTTTAATTTTTATTTTATTTTTTTATTTTTTATTTTTTATTATTCTAATGCTTTCTAAAAAAAATTATTTTATTTTATAGTATTTATATTTCATTTCCTTCTCATTATCAACCTTTACTTCATGTGATTCCATGAATTTTTTTTGTATTATCTATTTATTTTTTCATTAGTATAATTTTGTTTGTATGCTAATCTTTAAATTAAAGTAGAATTCATTGTTGAATAAGGTTATGGACTTGTGTTTTTCTTTTCTTTTAAATCATATTTATGTATGTTATGTTGAAATTTGACATAAGAGTATTATGTTAAAGTTTTTGTTTTGAATTTAGAGCTTATATTATATTTTCAATTTTATTTGTTTTAGAAATACTGACGGAATATTTTACATTGCAAGTTATTTTTTTTAGTTAGACTTGATAGATTATCTATTTGATAAATGTTTTTATAATTTTATGACATTATATTTATAATATTAATCTTTTTGCCAAACATGTTGTCACGCTCCGAGCCTACACCTTGGACGCGACTGACACTCGAGAACCATTGATGGCCCCAAGCGAACCATTGGCCTGACTCAACTCTTAACGGGAGACTTACTCAACATAGAATAAACTCAAAAGTTTAAATTTACACAACTGTCTCAAAAGTAAACTCATAATATTTTAAAGAAACATTCAACTGGCCCCAAGGGCAACTCAAGTCTAGAACATAACAACTGAAATGAACAAGATTCATGAACTACTGTCTATTTATCACGACCCATGGTTATCCCCTAGGAGCAACATGGCGTACTTGACCCCGAAGGGGTCTCATGAAAGCCCTTAGCATAATCATAACATAAAGACATAGAATAATGCAGAAAAATTTAATACTTTTACAATCTAAGTCAACTTCTTTTTCATAACAAAAATAAGAATCTAGACTTGTCTCACTCACCATCTAGTACAATAGAGAGTACAAATAGGGTCAAAAGCACTTTACATCAATAAAGTCTCAAAAGTAGAGAGTACAATAAAAGCTAGAAAATGATAACATCTTCTCCTCAAACTTGAGGACTCACCAAACCTAGGGAATAGTCAACCTAAGCTTCACTTGAAAGAAGTAGTACGTCTCAATGACCGGAACCTACACTCATAGAATGTAGAAAATATGGGTTAGCACAAATAATGTACTAAGTATGGAAGCCATGCATAAAAATCCTTAAAACATGCATAAAAGGGAAATTTAGCTGAAATCATACCTTTCTCAAGTTTTAAAACCATAATGAACATTTATGAAGAATCATAAGTCAAACCAACATATTAAGCAACCCAAAGCCATACTAGTGCAATGCAAAGGTAAGATCCCATAACCCTATCAAATGCTAAGTATCACATTTAGGCCACCAACAACATACATATCTCACTTTTGCCGCATCCATAACCAACATACATAAGTAAGGAGTCATTCATGTTCATAGCTTGTAACAAGTAAAGTTAACCTTAACATTCATACATATCTTTCATACATAATCCATAAGTCATCATAACATAAAAGAACCTCACCACAACCCCTCTTAAAGCCTACTTGTGCAGTGTATGAGTGAAGTCCCATACCCCCACTCCTACCAAGTAGTACCTCTTAAGAAGTCATAATTAAAGTCCATGTTCTTATCATAGTTCATATTCATATCATATAGGGAAGTTTAGCCTTAACCTACATAGACCATGTGAGCTACATGGAATCCGGTGTTCTACCCCCACACCGAAAATAGGAGTCCTACTTGCCTAAGGTAGAACTTTCATAATAGCTTTTAGGTGGATCCACTAGCTTAAGACCTATGTGGTCACATAGTTATGGGATATGAAGATTGCTACTAGAAACTCGGACTACTAGCGTAAAAGGTTTCCATCCCATGAGACAACATACATTGGAAAGCCGGACTTGCTAAACGTAAAAGCCCCCATCTCATTTTTATATCCACTCGGTGCTAAGCATAATTCCCTTTAAAGGTCATATTAAGTCTTTACTTAAGTTCGTGTTCATGAGAGAATGCACTAGGCACTCAAACCAACATACATCATAATAGCTCATAGATTCATTAGGTGATAATGTCCTTTCAACCTTAGAATCATCAACATGTGAGTAAACCTTTCACATAACATTCATAGTGTGTTCATGAGGATGGCCTTTCAATTAACACAACAAACTTATCATAAACATACATACATACCTCATGCATAATCGAATGAAAAGGGTAATGGGAAGAAGGACCTTGCATCAATACCACTATTGCACAATAGTCATAGGATCCTCACTATCTAAGTGAATCATGAGTTCATATACAATCTTCATCAACATATAAAAACCCTAGTTATTACCCTTCAAGGCTAGGAAATCAAGATCAACCCTAACTTCTAGAATTACAACACTAGATAGGATAATTTCATGATTCAACAACTTAATAAACATAAACATAATCAATTGTCAAGCTTCCATGATCAATCAAGTCATACATAGTTCACAATTTATGAAGAAGGGAAAATCATGGGTCCAAGGGAGATTTTCATCAAAATCCAACAATACTCCATTAATATAACCATAAATCATCATAATCAACCATAATAAACCATAATTAAATAATAGAAATTGTTTTGGAAGAAGACCCATGACAAGAGTGAAACCCTAGGTTTTTGGAAGTCTTAAAACAGAGTTTGAAAGGGCTTCTTGGGGGATAGCTACCCAAGAATGAAAAGCATCCATACCTTGGCTTGATTTCCACACGAAATTGGAGGATAAAGGTTGTTTCTTGAATCTCTAGCTTGACCTTGACCTTGCTCTTCAATGGAGTCCTAGAGAGAATATTTTGAGAAGGAAGTTGGTTATGTTTGAGTCTTGTGAGTTGTGAGGTGTTAAGTGGAGTTTTATGACTTAGAAGTATTTATATACGTCTAAATTAACTAATAATAACTGTCCCCACCCTTACTTAATTAATTAGGAATTAATCAAAATGTTTGACCCTTGGCCGAATTAAGGCAGCCTCTACATGTGTGACCCACGAAACCCCCACCTACGGTCCATAGGTGGGGTGACGCCCCGTACTAGTAAGTAGTTGTTTGGTTCAGGGAAGGGGGAGGACCAGGGAGAAATAGGGAGACTAAGTCTCGACCCACGACCCCCACATACGGGGTGTGGGTCCACCCATGGTTCGTGGGTGCCCATTCGTAGGTCATGTTGTCTTTTGACAGCTTTTGGGGACTTCACCTGGGTCCTCCTCAAGGACCCTTGGGGGGTCCTTATGGGTCATGCCTTGACGTGTAGTTCCTAAAACATTAGTACTAACTTAGGGAGGTGATTTTACAACTCTTATCTTCATGTTAAGCCTTTTTAGGACACTAGACTACATGTTAGGCTCTAGCTTAGGTTATTAGATTTCCGGGGTGTTACATTATCCCCTCCCCTCTTGGGAACATTCGTCCTCGAATGATGATCTAGACACCAAACTAAGTTAGAAACTCTAGACTAACAACCTATTATGCATGAAACATCAAAAATGTGCAAAACTCACAAATGCACTATTCACTTTATGAACTTATTCAATAGGAGGAAACTTCAACTCTATGGCCAATGCAATACAAGAAAGTAGGAACTACATCTACTAACCCAACATGCATGAAACTCATCAATTCACATATACATGGGAGGAACTACCTTCTCCAACTCAAGCAAGCTCAACACAACAATATGGAGCCAACATGCCATTTCATCAAAACAGAACTAAGCATGTCCATCAATTCACCTCATGAAGTCAAATATGCAATCATCATACTAAAATGCAAATCAACATGAGGAACATATAACTAATGAAAACTCAATATATGCTAAACAAAAATTCTCACAAGAACATGCACAACATAAGGAAATCATAAAGAACACATGTAGCATATATGACTTCCAAAACATCAACTCAAGAAAACTACTTACCTCAAGTTTGGATAGGAGTAGAAGTAAAAGGATGAGGATAACGGGACTTCATATCGGCCTCGGCCTCCCATGTAGCACCCTCAACTAAGTGATTCCTCCACAAAACCTTAACGGAGACTACTTCCTTATTTCTCAACCTCTTCACTTGCCGATCCAAAATCTCAGTCGGGACTTCTTCATAAGAAAGGTTCTCATCAACTCCTAAACCCTCTAAAGGAATGATGGATACCGGATCACCAATACATTTCTTAAGCATGGAACATGAAACACCGGGTGAACCGGAGCCAACTCATTTGGTAAGTCTAATTATTATGCAACTTTCCCAACACGTTTCAAGATTTGATATGGGCCCACATACCGGGGACTAAGCTCCCCCTTCTTACCAAACCTCATCACACCTTTCATAGGTGAGATTTTCAAGTAGACTCAATCATCAACCTCAAATTCTAGATCCCTCATTCTAAAATCGGCTTATGATTTTTGCCGACTATGGGCCATCTTCAACCTCTCTTTAATAAGTCAAACTTTTTCAATGGCCTTATAAACTAGTTCGGGAACAATTAGAGCAAATTCACCTACTTCAAACCAACCAACCGGAGATCTACACCTCCTACCATGTAGTGCTTCAAACGGAGCCATGGCAATGCTTGAGTGGTAACTAATGTTGTAGGCAAACACAATCAATGGGAGATGGTCATCCCAACTACCCTTGAAATCTATCACACAAGCCCTCAACATGTCCTCTAAGGTTTGAATGGTCCGTTCCGCTTGACCATCCGTTTGAGGGTGGAAAGCGGTACTAAGCTTAACATTGGTACCAACCCCTTTTTGGAATACCTTCCAAAAGTGTGAAGTAAATTGAGTACTCCGATCCGAGATGATAGATAAGGGAACCCCATGCAACTTCACTATCTCATTAATGTACAACTTGGCATAGTCTTCCGTCGAAAATAAAGTCTTGACGGGAATAAAGTGGGTTGATTTTGTCATCCTATCAACAATGACCCAAATAGAATCATGTTGCCTTCGAGTACGAGGCAAACCCACAACAAAATCCATATTCACATCCTCCCACTTCCAAGTGGGAATAGCTATATAATGGGACAAACTTCCCAGTTTTTGGTGTTCGGCCTTAACTTGTTGACAATTCGGACATTTGGCCACAAAACCCGCTATATCTTTTTTCATGCCATTCCACCAATAGACTTCCTGTAGATCACGGTACATCTTGGTGGCCCCGGATGAATAGAATACCGCGAACCATGAGCCTCTTCTAAAACTTTCTCTCTTAAGCCATCAACATCCGGAACACATAATCTACCTTGGTACCTAAGCACCCCATTTCCCCCTTGGAAGAAGGCCTCGACGGACTTGTTGAGAACCGATTCTTTCAACTCCATCAATATGGGATCAAGGCCGTGTTTAGACTTCACATCAACCACAAAAGACGATTCGGAACAATGATGGACCATGACTCTATCCTTGGTGGAATCCATTAGTTGGACACCTAATCGGGCCAACCTATGCACATCACGAACCAATTCCTTTTTCTCATCTTCTACATGAACCACACTACCTATGGACAATCTACTTATGTCATCCGTAACTACGTTAGCTTTGCCGGGGTGGTAAAGGACACTCATGTCATAATCCTTCAAAATCTCTAACCACCTTATTTGTCGGAGATTCAAGTTTTTTTGGCTAAACACATATTGAAGACTCTTGTGGTCGGTGAAAACATCTACATGGACCCCATATAAGTAGTGTCTCCATATTTTTAAAGCAAACACAACCGCCGCTAATTCAAGATCATGAGTCGGATAATTATTTTCATGTACCTTGAGTTGCCTTGAAGCATAGACAATCACTTTACCATGTTGCATAAGGACACATCCCAAACCCACTCGAGAAACATCACAATATACCACAAACCCATTGGTACCCTCCGGTAAGGTCAACACCGTAGCGAAAGTAAGTCTATCTTTCAATTCTTGGAAGCTTTTCTCACAAGCCTCCGACCACACAAACTTAGCTTTCTTTTGAGTTAAAGTCGTCAATGGAGAAGCAATGGAGGAAAAACCCTCAACAAACCTCCTATAATAACCGGCCAAACCGAAGAAACTTTTAATATCGGTAGGAGTAGAGGTCTAGGCCAACTCTTGACCGCATACGTCTTCCTAGGATCTACCTCAATACCTATACCCGACACAATATGACCAATGAAGGCAACTGATCTTAGCCAAAACTCACACTTGCTAAACTTTGCATACAATTGGTGGTCTTTAAGGACTTGCAATACAATCCTCAAAGGATCCATATGTTCACCCTCACTTCTCGAATAGATCAAAATATCGTCAATAAAAGTGATCACAAACGAATCAAGATATTGCCTAAACACCCTATTCATTAGGTCCATGAATGCCGCCGGGGCATTTGTTAACCGAAAAGACATAACCACAAATTCATAGTGACTGTACCGGGTCCTAAAGTCCGTCTTAGGAATGTCACACCTCTTACCCTTAGTTGATGGTAACCCGAACGAAGATCTATTTTGGAGAAATAGTTTTCCCCTTAAAGTTGATCAAACAAATCGTCAATCCTAGGAAGAAGATACTTATTCTTTATAGTGACCTTGTTCAATTGACATTAATCAATACACATCCTAAGGGACCCATCTTTCTTCTTTACGAACAATACCGGAGCACCCCATGGAGATATGCTTGGTTGGATAAATCCCTTGTCTAACAAGTCCTTGAGTTGCTCCTTCAACTATTTCAATTCGGTCGAAGCCATTATATAGGGATGGATAGATATGGGTTGTGTATCCGGTATAAGATCAATGCCAAAGTCTATTTCCCGTTCGGGAGGAATGTCGGGCAAGTCATCGGGAAAGACTTTCGGAAACTCACTCACCACAGGGACCGACTCTAAAGAAGGGACCTTGGACTCAACATCCATAACCCTAACAATATGATACATGCACCCCTTAGAGATCATTTTTCTAGATTTAAGACATGAAACAAATTGACCTCTAGGAATAAAATTCCCCCCTTTCCACTCTAAAATTGGCTCCTTTGGAAATTGAAATTTGACCACCCGGGTCCTACAATCTATTGAAGCATAACATGCATACAACCAATCCAGGCCCAATATTACATCAAAATCAAGCATGTCTAATTCTACCAAATCAACCAAAGTGACTTTATGAGACAAAGAAATAGGACAACACCTATAGACTCTTTTTGCCACTACCGAGTCACCAATTGGGGTAGACATCGAAAAAGGTTCTAGAAACTCTTCGGGGAGCATTTCAAATTTCATAGCCACAAAAGGTGTAACAAATGACAAGGTGGCACCGGGGTCTAATAATGCATATACATCAATGGAAAAGACTTGCAACATACCCACCACATTCAGTGAGCTCTCTTGGTCACCTCGGGATTGAAGAGCATATAAGTTATTATTCTTGGGAGCATCAGAATTTGATCCACTTGGAGGGACTTGCTTGCCCTCTCTCCCTTGAACCTTTAGCATGGGACAATCTCTCTTCATATGACAGCGCTTCCCACAACTAAAGCAACCATCCGTGCCAACTAGGCACTTGCCTTCATGCTTCTTACCATACTTTGCACAATTAGGCCTATCAACATAAGAGCTACCACTATTACCTCCTTGTGGATTAGGGTTATACACCCTATCTTTGTTGACCCTTAGAGTGCTAGAGGAGCCTTGGTTGGAAAACCTCTTCTTGAACCTTGGTTTACCTTGAACCTCAAATTTACCCTTAGAAGAATTCCCATCATCGGTATTTGCCCTCTTCACTTCTCTATTCACGTGTTTGAGCTTTTGTTCCTCAATTGTTCGGCATGAACCATAAGATGTGAAATATTCATACTTTAGATAAACATTGACGAACGACATTCATTGACTACCAAGTCGGATATCCCCATAACAAATTTGTTCATCTTACCCCTTGAGTCCGCCACTAAGGTTGGAGCATACTTAGACAATTGGGGTGAACTTAAGTCTATACTCATTCACACTCATACCTCCTTGGCGAAGGTTGATGAATTTTTGAATCTTTCTCTCCCTCAACTCTAGGGGGAAAAACCTATCAAGAAAGACCGACTTGAACAATCCCCAATCAACCGGGCCCGCTCTCACGGGTCACTCATCCTTTCATTGCTCATACCATACTTGAGCCACATCCTTCAATTGGTAGGCGGCTAGTTCCGTCTTCTCTTGTGGAGACACACCCATAGCATCAAACACCTTAATCTATAATCTTTGAAGCAGTTATACTTGCATTGGGGTTCACATGAGCTCTAGCATCCCTAGTGACTTGAGTCTCTAAAACATGATTCAATGTTTGAAGCGCCGACCTTATTTCAAAATTTGTCATAGCCCCTTCATCATTAGGGGCTTGAGGAACTTGAGGACCTTGGGGAGGAACTCCATCATCCACAATCTCCTCTTCCATCCTTCTTGTGGCCACCCTTCTTGTAGTCATATTCCTATATGCACAAGAAAATGGTTAGGAAAAGGACTTCATAGAGTTAAAACTCTAAGGAACGACTAAAGAGTAATGAAAGAAGTGAAAGTTCCTAAACATCTTATAGCCTCTCATTTATAAGTATGGCGCGCTTCACACTCATGAACAAGACTCTACTAGACGTGGTTCATGAGACATCATCCTAGAATCATTCTATAACCTTGTGCTCTAATTATCAAGTTTGTCACGACTCGGGGTTACCCCCTAGGAGTAACATGGAGTACTTGACCCCGAAGGGGTCTCATACAAGCCCTTAGCATAATCATAACATAAAGACATAAAATAATGCGGAAAAATTTAAAATTTTAACAATCAAAGTCAACTTTTTTTCATATCGAAAATAAGAATCTAGACTTGTCTCAATCACCATCTAGTACAATAGAAAGTACAAATAGGGTCAAATCCCTTTACATCAATAAGGTTTCAAAAGTAGAGAGTACAATCTAGAAAATGATAATATCTTATCCTCGAACTTGAGGACTCACCAAGACTAGGGAATAGTCAACCTAAGCTTCACTTAAAAGAAGTAGTACGTCTCAACGACCGAAACCTACACTCAAATAATGTAGAAAATATGGGTTAGCACAAATAATGTACTAAGTATGGAATCCATGTATAAAAATCCTTAAAACATGCATAAAAGGGAAATTTAGGTAAAATCAAGCCTTTATCAAGTTTTAAAACCATAATGCACATTTATGAAGAATCATAAGTCAAACCAACATATAAACAACCCAAATCCATACTAGTGCAATGCAAAGTTAAGATCCCATAACCCTACCAAATGTTAAGTATCACATTTAGGCCACCAACAACATACATATCTCACTTTTGCCTCATCAATAACCAACATACATAAGTAAGGAGTCATTCATGTTCATAGCTTGTAACAAGTAAAGTTAACCTTAACATTCATACATATCTTTCATACATAATCCATAAGTCATCATAACATAAAAGAACCTCACCACAACCCATCTTAAAGCCTACTATGCAATGTATGAGTGAAGTCCCATACCCCCACTCCTACCAAGTAGTACCTCTTAAGAAGTCATAATTAAAGTACATGTACTTATCATAGTTCATATTCATATCATATAGGAAAGTTTAGCCTTAACCTACATAGACCATGTGAGCTACATGGAATCCGGTGTTCTACCCCCACACCGAAAAGAGGTGTCCTACTAGCCTAAGGTACAACTTTCATAATAGATTTTAGGTGGATCCACTAGCTGAAGACCTATGTGGGCACATAGTTATGGGATATGGGGATTGCTACTAGAAACCCGGACTACTAGAGTAAAATGTTTCCATCCCATGAGACAACATACATTAGGAAGCCGGACTTGCTAAACGTAAAAGCCTCCATCTCATTTTCATATCCACTCGGTGCTAAGCATAATTCCCTTTAACGGTCCTATTAAGTTTTTACTTAAGTTCGTGTTCATAAGAGAATGCATTAGGCACTCAAACCAACATACATCTTAATAGCTCATAGATTCATTAGGTGATAATGTCCTTTCAAAGTTAGAATCATCAATATGTGAGTAAACCTTTCACATAACATTCATAGTGTGTTCATGAGGATGGCCTTTCCATCAACACATCAAGCTTATCATAAACATACATGCATACTTCATGCATAATTGAGTGAAAAGGGTATAGGGAAGAAGGACCTTGCATCAATACCACTACAACACAATAGTCATACGATCATCACCATCTAAGTGAATCATGAGTTCATATACAATCTTCATCAACATATAAAAACCCTAGTTGTTGCCCTTCAAGGCTAGGAAATCAAGATCAACCCTAACTTCTAGAATTACAACACTAGATAGGGGAATTTCATGATTCAACAACTTAATAAGCATAAACATAATCAATTGTCAAGCTTCCATGATCAATCAAGTCATACATAGTTCACAAGCTAGGAAGAAGGGGAAATCATGGGTAAAAGGGAGATTTTCATCAAAATCCAACAATATTCCATTAATCTAACCATAAATCATCATAATAAATCATAATTAACCATAATTAAACAATAGAAATCGTTTTGGAAGAAGACCCATGACAAGAGTGAAACCCTAGATTTTTTGGAAGTCTTAAAACATAGTTTGAAGGGGCTTTTGGGGGGATAGCTACCCAAGAATGAAAAGCATCCATACCTTGGCTTGATTTCCACATGAAATTGGAGGAGAAAGGTTGTTTATTGAACCCCTAGCTTGACCTTGATCTTGCTCTTCAATGGACTCTTAGAGAGAATATTTTGAGAGGAAAGTTGGTTATGTTTGAGTCTTGTGAGTTGTGAGGTGTTAAGTGGAGTTTTATGAGTTAGAGGTATTTATATACGTCTAAATTAACTAATAATAATTGTCCCCGCCCTTAATTAATTAGGAATTAATCAAAATGTTTGACCCTTGGCCGAATTAAGGCAGCCTTTACAGGTGTGACCCACGAAACCCCCACCTACGGTCCGTAGGTGGGGTGACGCCCAGTATTGGTAAGTCGTCGTTTGGTTCAGGGAAGGGGAGGACCAGGGGAGAAATGGGGAGACTAAGTCTCGACCCACGACCTTCACCTACGGGGGTGGGTCCATCCACGGTTCGTGGGTGCCTATTCGTAGGTCATGCTGTCTTTTGACAGCTTTTTGGGCCTTCACTTGGGTCCTCCTAAGGACCCTTAGGGGTCCTTAGGGGTCCTTGGGGGTCATGGCTTGACGTGTAGGTCCTAAAACATTATTACTAAGTTAGGGAGGTCATTTTACGACTCTTATCTTCATGTTAACCCTTTTTAGGACACTAGACTACATGTTAGGCTCTAGCTTAAGTCATCAGATTTCCGGGGTGTTACACTATCTATGAAGCCTCTAATACTATGAGGGATGTCGGGACAAGACCCCCGATCATCCTAACAAAACTGAAATAACATGACATATAAGAGAAATACTAAGGGATCCTCCTGAAACAAGGAGGCTCACGAAACAACTCTGGAACTGCGAATGGTAACAACGAATCGCCTGTGGATGATCCTGATCTCCTGTATCTGCATCATTTCAATGTACGAGCATGCAAGGGGAAATCTAAAACATAGCATAAGCTTGAGTCGAAAGGAGTGAAATATACTTACTTTAACTCAACTCAAGAAAACTCAACTCAAAGTAGTATAAAAACAACATTAAAGATGCAGTTTATATAAAGCATTTAAAAAAGTAGATAACAACTCAGTGTGTTTAAAAATATAATAATAACTCATATTTGTATGTAAAGATACAAAATAATTATGTTTGGGAGATTCTCTAACTGACAACCATCACTATGAGCTATGTGATGATACATCGTCTTGCCCACGCTGCTAGAACTGTCCTATACTTTGCCGGGGTATAGAACTACTCACTAAGTGGATCCACTAAGCTATTCTAAAAAGCAATAAGGAATCATCTAAAAAGTATGACCCTTTCTACCCACGTTGGCTACATGGTTTATAGGGGCTGTGAGTCGTTTGAACTTTCCCCTATATCGGTGCTCAATACTACTCTCAAAATATAACTTAGCTCATATGTTTTAAAAAAACATTTCCTCATCCTCAACTTTGAGATTATTACTCAAAATAGTTCTCTTAAAATAGATAGTACTCAAAACTGCTCATGAACTCTTTTGAAAATCGGTGTTTCCTCTTATCTTAAATGTAAAAATATTTACTCTTGGGAATACTTAGTTCCCATATATTCATTTCAAAAATAAAACTTAACTCTCCTCATCCTCAAGCTCAAATACTCAAGTCTTAAAACAAGTTTCAAAATTATTGTAAAAGACTTCTCAAAATGACTCGGAAGAACTTTCAAGACTTAACTCTTAACTCTACCTTGAATTTGAATTATGAATTCAAGGTTATGATTCATCTTATGAATGATCTCTCGATGTTTAGATATAGTTTTAGAGTGTGGATATCAAATATAAAACATAGGTACGATTCGAGGGTACTCACATGGAAAGAAGAACGGAAGAGTAGGGGACCTGGCGACCCTGGCGCACTGAGTGGCGTGGGGAGCCAGCCCCTGAACTACTGAAGATGGGTTGGGCGCACTGAGTGGCGCGGCTCCCCAGGACTCAAACTACAGAAACTCACTTGGGGCGCACTGAGTGGCGCGGCGCCACACCCCCTTTCCCAGAAATTGGACAAATTTTCTTGCTTCAATTTCATGTCTAACTCCTCTAGAATCGACGATTCCCCTCAAACTCTTATGGATTCTTAGACCCAACATAACTACGACGAAATTCACCCTAAATTACTCTAGGACAATACTGCAACACAAGATCCTCATCACAAGAACTCAACGATGCCTCATACTTAAAGAATAAATCACAAACTTCAAGAAACTCATCAAGAACTAAAATATACTCAATCTTGTGGATGAAATTCGAAAAGGGAAATCATGATTGGCGTGTGGGTGAACGTACCCAACACTATGAAAGCTTACATACCTCGATTTGGCGAAATCGCTCGACAAATCTCCCGAATTTTGATCAACGCCTTGAACTTTTTCTCCTTTTCTCCTCTTCTTGAACTCCTCTCAAAACCCTAAGCGTATTTGGGATTATGTAAACTGACCCAAATCATATTTGACCCCAGAAATATTATTAAATTCGTTTTAAGCTGATGGAGTAAGAAAAAGACCAAAATACCCCTCACTAATTCAGGTAATTTTCCTTAACTGGACAGGCTGACATCAAACGGGCATATCTCCCTCATACGAACTCGAAATTTAGTAAATTAGGTGGCGTTGGAAAGAGGATTCCAAGACCTTTTAATTTATATGTTATGGTCTACCTAACTCATCTTGTACTGAAAGTTATGGTCATTTGAAATTGACCCAAAACTCATAACTTTGCAAAATTCTTAATGTAGTTATTTCTAATTTAGTTCTTTCTAAAATGAGCTCTTTCTAAGGCGGGATGTTACATATGCATTTCATGATGTTTATAGAAATTTTGTACTTTTTTTTTATAATTAATTTAATTAAAATATATAAATAGAAAAATATAAATCAATTATTTTTCAATGATTTTGTCATTATCAATGACATTAATACTTAATTCTTTAAACTGTGAATAGATCTTATATAAATCATTCTCTTTCTTGTTATCACAATTTTGTCCTTGCTGACATGGCAAACACTCACTATCAGATGTCATGCAATCTTCTTGATCTAGAGCTCTTAGATCTTTATTGCTGGAGGTTAATTCATAACTGCTATACCCTGCATCTGTTTCTTCAGATTCAGAGTTTAAAAGGATCTTACATAAGGAATCCTTAATATTTTCATCTATGTCAAGGTTTCTGATTTTTTCCTTGACTTTGCAATCCCTAGCATAATGGTCAAATCTACCACATTTGTGGCAAGTATCTGATTTACCAAATTTTTGAAGTAAAAAAACTTCTTCATGATAAAAGAAAGTTAATAAGCACTCCTACTACTATACAAGATCTAAAGGAAGAGATTAATAATCTCAAAAGTGATATTCAGATCCTAAATAAAAAGAATGTTGCTATTGAAAACAGACTTAATAATATTGAAAGTCAAAAAGGGCTTGATAATAGCTCGGAATCTTCATATGAAGGCGAAGGTGATAACTTTCTTCAAACGCTAAAGTTTAAAGAAAATGAGAAGGAAGATTTTTTACTAAATCTAAAAGCAATTACTTCTCAAAAATTTTACCCAAAAATCATTCTTCTTATTGTCTATAATTATAAAAAAGAGTTTACAGCCTTAATTGATAGTGCTGCTGATTTGAATTGCATACAAGAAGGATTAATCTCTTCTAGATATTTTCATAAAACTACTCACAAGTTAAGATCTGCTAATGGCAGCAAAATGAGTATAGAATATAAATTACCCAAAGCTTTTATTTGTTAAGAGAAAAATTGCATCCCTCAAAGTTTTGTTTTAGTAAAAGATATTACTAATCAAATTATTTTAGGAGTTCCTTTTATAAATGATATTTTTTCCCAAACTTATTAGGATAATAAGAAAATGGTGGGAACTTGGGGAGGAAAACCCTTTACACTTTAGTTCATAACTAAACCCTTTACTAGAATGATTAATGAGCTATCTTCTAAACTGATTTCAAAAAGCCAACAAGTCAACTTTTTAAAGAAGAAATCAACAGCATTGAAGTTGATACCATATTACAAAATTCAAAATTGCAAGAAAAGATTTCTTTTCTAAACAACCAATTCTCTCTTCAAATTTGTGGAGATTACCCAAATGAATTTTGGAATAGAAAAAAGCATGTGGTCAGCCTTCCTTATGAGAGACAATTTTAATAATAGTAATATTCCTACTAAAGCTAGACCTTGTCAAATGAATTCTGAATATTTAGAATCTTCTATATCTATATAATAGGAGATGTGATAGCGCCTACGTGTCAGTACCACAAAATTTGTAGATATATTAAATAATAAATAATAATTTAAAAAACATAACATTAAAAAACAATAAATTTAAAAAAGTTTTTAATTTTTTTTTTTACGTATCTCTCTTCTTTTTTCTGTTTAAATAAAATTGAATATGTCTGCTCCTAATAAAATGCTAACTGCCTAATTTTTTTTTATGAACTTTAAAAATGTAGAAAATTACCACAGTTAATATAACTCTTTTCTTATTTTAACTGCCAATATATCTGTTAAATGTATTCTTTTAAAAATTAGAAAGTTACCACAGTTAATATAACTCTTTTCTATTTTTTCTTATTTTTTAAAAATATATTTGATGCAACCCGTGTTTTTGAAAAATTATGTTTATCCAAACTAATAATAGTATTTATCTTGATTGATTGACTTTATTTAATTTTTTTAATTTGCTATTTTTTCTACTATATATATATATATATAAAGAAAATTAGAAAA
>JAJOOD010070948.1:0-22928 GCA_029582525.1 Solanum tacnaense | reverse complement strand
TGACTCAAGCTTTAGATTTGAGTTCACAAACAGATCTCCCACAAATATTCTTAGCACCCTTCTTGAATTTCCAGAATTTTGAAGCACCAGCTTCACTCGAGAAAGGCAGACAATCAAGCTTCAGATTTTAGAGTTTCAATCTGAACCCAGATGCCACAAAATGGATTCAGTACACTTAGACAATCAATTTCTCTAACACATAAATGGTGTCCAGATTCAAAGGTGAAAGATAGAGCTCTCAACTACTTCCCCGAAGCCACAGTAGCTTCCGGCGAAGTCACAGTGACTTCCGGCAAAGCCAAATCCCAGCTTAGACAGTTGCTCTGATACCATGTAACTTATATTATATGGAGAATGACTTGTTCCTTTCTATTCATCAAGACAAGATACTTATACAATATTATGCTTCTATGAAAGGAAAACTAATCAAAGTAAATCAACTAAGAATCTGCTCCTATAATTAAATTAGCTATATATGGAAGATATAATATTTACACCTATTATATTCTATAACACAAATAAAGCAGTATTCAATTTGTATAATGTTCTTTACAATTGTGTACTCTTCAATGTCCGCCTCTCTAAAAACTATTTGAGCTAGATTAACAAAAAGAATGTTGGCCTTGACTCAACAAACAAGAAGCTGTCGGCTTCCACTTTCTTGGTGCAAAGAAGAAGTTGAACAGCAGCATGAAGTAATCGAGAGGATCACTGCTCTGTGAAGGTCTCCACCATCTACACCTTTCTTGATTAGTGAAATGATGTAACTCATGAAGGCTGAATCACAGGGTAATGTAATAGGGCCACCACTTGGCAACCCAAACTCTTCTTCAGAAATGCTTAAAAGTTGCTTAATGACTTCATTTTCAAGGTAAGCCAATGGAACGACGAAGCAGGCTTGATCAGCTGTATAGACTACAAAATGGCCTTTCTCAACTATAGAGGATGAAGATGTACTGCAACTGTCTGCATCACTATCATTTCTTGGAAATGAAATCTTCTTCCTCTGCATAGGGGCAAACTTCTGCCATCTCCTAGCCATTTTGATGAGTTTCTTAGCGCTGAGTATTGCCATTTATTTTTTTTGGAAGATTGAAAATTTAGAGACCTTTGATGGTTGAACTGATAATGCTTGTCCTTGATGATGAAAAGGCTCATGAAAGAGGGATTATTTATACAAAATAGAGCTGAAGTTCTTGTCACTAACCACAGAAGGCAAAGCCATATGCCAATGTCTATTGGCCAAGTTGGTATGGGGTCTAAAATTTGTGGATGATGCTAGTTTGATAAACAACCAATTGGGCCTATTTGGTATAATATCAGCTCACAGTTGGTACTTCTCTTCAATGCCAATAATTTGAAACTATTAAATGAACAATTGCTGGTGAGAAGCAAAACCATGTTCTTTTCCCTTCATTTTCATGTAGATAGGGGACACTTGAATATCATCTTGGCTAGTTGTGCTAGAAAAACCATATCATTAAAGTCGTCATGTGGCTATTTTTTTTTGGTCTCTGTCACCCTATCTTTAAATCAGGTGGTCCAGGCAAAGCTATCATCTTTATCTATTCTTGTGGGTTTTGTTCTAAGTGTCCTTTATGTAAATCATGAGTCTTGTTCTTCAACAAATTTGTGGTCTGAATATATAAGAGAGTAAGCAAAACCATGTGAAACTTCATTTGACATTGTTTCTCACTATAGTGGTCACCTATTTCTCTTGATATGAAACTTTTCACAAACTTGTGTATATATATACTAGTCTCCAGACTTGCAACAAACTTTCACTTATGTGTTTCAAAAATCCTTTAGTTTTTTTTTTACACAAGTAAGGGGATGCTAGACTTTATCTTACTATTCCTAATGAGTTAACTAACCTCTACTAATTAATAAGCGTGCAACGAAAAAAGAATAACCGGATAGAACTAAATATTCTAGGATCGTGTTAACACAATAACTATTGCTCTCTTCTTGACTCATTGTCTGTCAAGATAGCTGAGAATTGATACTCAGAGACATGTAGTGCAACATCAAACTCTAAGGACACCTGCATTGTGGTATATTTGGTCAAAACAAAAAGTGATCTGTATTATTCTTTTCAAAGGTACATTTGATGACCTTTAGTAGGAGTTTGTACTTGCCGGTGTCGAGATTAAAGTGTCTTAATTGCTATGGAACAATGAATCGGAAAGTCTTAATTTTTCAAATCAAAATGAACAAATTTGATAGTAAAGGAATGTGATGCCATATCTTTGACAAAAGAAAAAAATAAACTGGAATTACATTCATTCTCAGGGGTCAAAAATTATCCCTTCGTCTCGGTACTAAGCTTTTCCTTTACTAGTGCGCAAATTGTTCATGATAAAATGGGAGTAAATCCGCTCTCGATTCCTTCCCAACCGAGAAGTGAGATCAAAACCAGTATCTTCCTCAGCTTGAGCTAACAAGTATTGAAATAAAGCTGGCTGGCTCAAGTATGATATTGACAGCGTAGAATAAATCAGATTCTACTGGATTTCTCCTCCATATGCTGCACAATGACCTCTTGGTACATATATTGCATATATTGAATATTAGCATATACTTATTCATCAAAATTCCTTATTCTTGAATCCTACTTGTTTTTTGTTGTATTATCTGATAATTTAGGAAAATCTGATATCTTTTCCTTAGCTTTCTAGTAATGTTGCACTCAGAATATCTAGCTCACCGCTTTAAAAGTATTAGCTATTTCGATAGAGTGTTATTTGCTGAAGTGTAGACTGTAATTGTTGGCATCCTTTTATCCTTTCTAGTAATGTTGCCCTTGTACATGATATCCATTTTGGTTGGTAAAATCATTGCAGACCAACTTTACATCAATGCAGTTGTTGCATGAAGGTGCTTAATAACTCTGTTCAGTACAATTCTAAAAGATTAAGGCAATTTGTCATGCCCCGAGCCTACACCCTGGACATGGCTGACACTCGAAGACCATTGCTGGCCTCAAGCGAACCCTTGGCCTGGCTTACTAACTCAGTGGAAGACTTAACTCACCACATACACATTTATGAAGTAACTAGAATGTTATAAAGGAACATTCAACTGGCCTTTAAGGCAAACTCAAGTCTTTAACATATGAAATGAAAAGTAAAGACAACTGAATTAACTAACTGATTGTCTGTCTGTCTATGAAGCCTCTAAACAACTGAGATGGATGTCGGGACAGGCCCACGACATCCTAATGAACTAATACTAAAACTGAAAGCAATGAAAATGAGTCTTTTGGAATGCAAAGAGGCTCACCAACAGACTCTGAACTGCTCACTGGATCAACGATGCGCCGGATGCCGATCCTAGTTACCTGTGTTTGCATCATAATAAGATGCAGGCCAACTGGCATTAGTACATTGAATGTACGAGTATGCGAGTTGGAATGATAACAAACATAGGGTTGAAATGGAATCTGAAAGAAACACTTACCTTGGCTCTTCTCAACTTATGAATACTTAATTGAACTCATTTCAATATAAAGCAGTTTAAAACAAGTGCAATATAAAGAAAAGTTATTTAAAAAAAAATGATGTCAACTCTATGTATATACAAGAATACAACATAACTCTGAAATGTATGTAAAAATACAATAAACTGATGTATATAGAAATACAATAACTTTCGTGGGAGTTTCTCTAACCGACAACCATCACTATGAGCCTAAGTGATGGTACAACGTTTTACCTCACGTTGCCAAGGACCGTCCTATACCTTGCAATCGATATAGAACCTGAACTACTAAGTGGATCCACTAGTCTATGCTAAAAAACACTAAGGAATCATCTAAAAAGTACGATCATTTTTCTGCCCATGATGGCTACATGGTTTATGGGGACTTGAGTTAATATGAACTCGCGTCCCCATATCGGTGCTCAATACTACTTCCAAAATATACTTAGCTCATATGTTTTTAAAACAACTTCTTCTCTGGTTTGAGGTAATTGCTCAAACTTAGCTTAAAAGCTCTCTTGGAATCAATGTTCCCTTTTGCTGTTCAAAACTCTTTTGGAAATCTCAGTTTCCTCTCATCTCAAATGTGAAAACATTTACTCTTGGAAATACTTAGTTCCCATATATCATTTTAAATAAAAAAAAACTTTGCTCTTACATTGCCTTTCATTACCAATCTGTCGTTTTACAGCACGAAGTTACCTTATGTTCGCTACTACTAATAAAGGCGGAGAGATGTTAACCTTTCGCTATTAGCAAGCACTCCCCTCTCTTTACTCAACTTCAAAACTTAAGTCTTAAAACAAAGTTAAAACGTTTGTAAAAGACTTGTGAAAACTTGAAATGAACCTCTCTTACTGATTCTTGACTTTGATCTTAACTGCTCTTGACTTGACTCTTAACTTTACTTGAATTTACTCCTTACTTTCCTTGAATTTGAATTATGGATTCAAGGATTATGATTTGTGATAGGAAAGGTCTCTTGATGTTTAGGAATGATTTGAAATAGCTAAACTTGAGAAAAGTTACGAAATCACCATCTTCGAACAAGTCTGCGACGCGGAGATGTTCCTAAATAATTATTCGCGAAATTCAAATTTGAGACAGTGGAGTCTGCGTCCTCTCCGTGACACGGAACAAATTTTTGTTCACTGTATCGCGGACTTGTGTCATGAACCTTACTCGACTTTTTCCTTCTTCGTTTTTCAGCCTCAATCCACCTAAATTCGATTATCTTCCTCAAATTCGTTTTAGATCCCGATGCCCAGCATGTATACTCAAGAAACTAACTCAAAGCATCCCTAAACTCAATGTAAGGATCTCATAAACTTCTCAATTCGTCCTAATTCGCTAACAATATTCGAATTCAAGAATATTTGTTAAGAACATCAATTTTCCAATTCTTCTAGGACGAATTTCACCGAATTAAACATGCTTGGTGCATGGGTGAATGAACCCAACACTATGAGAGACTCACATACCTGGTGGGATCAAATCCTTCAAGAAATCCGAGATCAAATCCTTTCAAAATGATGAATCTTGCTTTTCCTCTTCTCTTTTCTCTTGCGTTCTTTCTCCAAAATCCATAACTCTATTTTTCAAAAGCGTAAACTGAACCCAATCAGTTTAGCCCCTAAAAATATTACCAAAAATGAATTAATTAAGTTAGGTAAGAAAAAGACCAAACTACCCCTTAAAAGTCCGGATTGGACTTTTCGTATTCCAACATCCCAATTTCCAAAGGGGATAACTCACTCATCCCAACTCGGAATCATCCAAACTTAGCGGCGTTGGAAAGATCATTCCAAACATATTTGGAACTACACCTAACTCATCCTGAGCTAGGAGTTATGGTCGTTTGAAGTTGACCAAAAACTCACTTTAACTTAATTTTTTTTTTCCAGATTTCCTTATGCTTTCCAAAAATAACTATTTCCAGATTTTAAACTTCCTTCTAGTTCTTTCTAGTTGCGAGATGTTATACTATTGTTTAAGCAAATATTACCGAACGAGATATTAGTCAGAATTAAAGTGTCTTCTATTCAAAAATATGATCAAGACGAATTTTCCCCTCCTAGGTTCTTGTGTTTCTAAAATCTACACTGAATATCTCTCTTTGAATTCTCTCTTTTTCTTTTAAATGTCATACTATTCTACAAAATTTGCATATGTTGAAGAGTTTACACTACAATACTACTCATGATCTTCTTAAGCGGGACGTGAGATCAACAAACATGTCCTCTTTGCAAGGTATTAAGATCTTTTGTCTCATGGTAGCCTGCTCCAGTCCCCTTACGAAACTTTCGTTATTGGGTTATCCATACACTTCACATGTTTCTAGCGATTCACATGGCTTTATCAAATGATCCAAGTCTTGGATAAGAATCTACAACGCACTAGAACGCCCTTGTTGACAACCACTCATTGAATGATCGAAGCCAAACTCTTCTTTAGCTTGAACTAACAAGTCTTGAAATAAAGGTTGGCTCAAGTATGAAACTGGCACCACAAATACTGCACAATGTCCTTTGGGAACACCTCTAGAAGTTGAAAACCTTATCAAGACTCTATTATCTTGAATAAGGGGAGTCATTTTGATACCCATGGTCCTTGAGAAGATGATTTGTTCATTGATCTTCCCTCCCGCTTAAGAAGATTATTTGTGGTATCATACTGCAAATTATTTTGCACCATGAAATTTGTAAAGTAGTAGATGTTAGAAATAGGAGATCGACAGAGGAAATTACCATAACTTCTATTTTTTTTGTTAATTTTCCTTTTATAAGTTAAATATGTGTATTCCTGTATTCCAAAACTGGGATAAAAGTGAGATTTAGGACTTATCATAACCAAATTGAAAAGTGAAAGCCATGACTCATGAATATGGTGAATTTTCAAATAAAATAGTATTCAATTTGTATGATGGTGTTTTACAATTGTGTACTCTTAAATGTCAGTCTCTCTAAAAACTATTTATGAGTTAGCATTTACAAAAAGAATGTTGGCCTTGACTCAATAAACAAGAAACTGCCAGTTTCCACTCTCTTGGTGCATAGAAGAAATTGAACAGCAGCATGAAGGAATCAAGAGGAGCAAAGCTTTGTGAAGATCTCCAGCAGCTACACCTTTCTTGATTAGCGAAATAATGTAGCTCATGAAGGTTGAATCACAGGGTAATGTAATAGGGCCACCACTTGGCAACCCAAACTCCTCTTCGAACATGCTTAAAAGTTGCTTAATGACCTCATTTTCAAGGTAAGCTAATAGAATGACAAAGCGGACTTGATCAGCTGTATAGACTACAAAATGGCCTTTCTCAATCATAGAGGATGAAGATGTACTGCAACTGTTTGTATCACTACCATTTCTTGGAAATGAAATCCTCTTCCTCTGCTTGGATGCAAGATTCTGCCATTTCCTGGCCATCTTGATGAGTTTCTTAGCGCTAAACATTGCCATTTTTTTTTTTGGAACATTGAAAATAAGAAAGTAGAAAAGAAATTTAGAGACCTTCTGAACTGATAATGCTTGTCCTTGATGATGAAAAGGCTCATGAAAAAGAGATTATTTATACAAAATGGAGCTGAAGTTCTTTTCACTAACCATTGAAGGCAAAGCCATGTGCCTACGTCTGTTGGCCAAGTTGGTATGGGAAGATAAGTTTCTTCCTTTCTTCACTTTGATCAACTACCAACTAGGCCTATAAGCTATAATATCATCTCATACTTGGCACTTCTAACTAATGCCAATAATTTGAAAGCATTAAATGAACAATTGCTGGTGAGAAACAAAACCATGTTCTTCTCCGTTTATTTTCATATAGATAGGGGACACTTGACTATCAAGTTGTGCTATGTTATTGGCAGTTTTGATGATTTGACAAACAGAGGATCTTGTAAGGGGACCTGATCCTTGTCATTCCTATCCGTACAATTGATAGCTGGAAAAAGTCCACAAGTTTGGTGCACAATCTCCAAGTGTGGAAGAAACCTTGGTCAATGGCATGGCCTTGAAGGTTGTATCTATTCTCATAAGGACATCCTCATACAGACACTACCTTAGTTTTTGCATCATAGATTTTCAAGAGCAAAAAGGCAAAAACCACTCCTCTCAAGAAGTACTTACCAAAGAGCAACATGGACCAGATAGAGCAGCTTGTGTCTTAGTTGTCTTAGGTTTTTACTTTAGTGCTTATCGTTGTACATCTAATCCTGAACTATAAAGGAATTAGATCTTTTGTTTGTTCGGTTAAAAGTCTAAATCAGTTGAGTCTAACTGGTTTAGTGGGAAGCATTGTTTGCTGCTTAATCAAATCCTAAGTCATTTAGTGTTAAGTGAGTTAGTGGGCAACCGCGGGTTGCTTAGTGAATTCTAAGTCATTTTGTGTCGGGTAGCTTAGTGGGCAATAGTGATATTGCTTAGTTGCTCTATTTGTAGTGGGAATGCTACATTTAAGGGAAAGGGATTTAGAGGTAAATTCCTAGGTTGCAAGATGTTGTAGTCTAAATCGTTGCTCTATTTGGAAGAAATGGAGTTAGGTTTGAAAAGCCTGTGAGGACTGGTCGTGGTTTTCACTGCCCTTTGAGCAATGAGCTTTCCACGTTAAGTGTTTGCGTCGTCTTTGTTGTTTTGCTTTACTTACTGTTGTGGCTTGCATTATTGTTCTTACCGTGTCAAGGGACCTAGTCCATTGACTTTTAGTGGACACCTATATTCGAGCAATTGGTATCAGAGCGGGCTTTCTCTATATTCGTTAACACCAAGAGAGGTTCCTGTGCAGAATGGTTGCTCCACTTAACTTGTAGGAAGGACAAATGTCTACAAGACCACCTCGTTTCAATGGCCAATTCTATAGTTGGTGGAAGACGAGGATGTACGACTTCTTGATGGCTGAAAATAGTGAGCTGTGGGACATTGTGCTAGATGGTCCCTGTATACCTACAATAGAGGTTAAGGAAGGTGATATTACAAGAGTTGTTCCAAAGACCCATTAACAATATGATGAAGCTGATCGAAAGAAGATCGAGAAAAGCTACAAAGCCAAGAAGTTGCTGGTGTGTGGGATTGGTGCTGAAGAATATAATCGTATCTCCGCCTGTGAATCCGCCAAGGAGATTTGGGACTATCTCTGGACGGCTCATGAAGGGACTGCCCAGGTCAAATAATCAAAGGTAGACTTGCTAACTACCCAATATGAAAACTTCACTATGAAAGAATGAGAGACTAGTCATGAAATGAGCACCAAATTTGCTTTATCACGAATGAGTTACGGTCCTTGGGAGAACCTGTTCACATAAGCAAACATGTCAGGAAGATTCTTCGAGTTCTTCCAAAATCCAGGTCGAGGGAGGTTGATTCTATCACTGAGGCCAAGGACATGAAAGTGCTCACAATGGATGCTTTTATTGGAAGTCTTCAAACTCATGAAATGAATAGAAATCAAGAGGCATCAAAGAAGGAAGTGAAAAAGGAGAAATCTCTATCCCTCAAGGCGGCATCAGTAAACACATCTGATGAAGAAGAAGACATGGCCTACATCACTAGGAGATTCCAAAAATTAGTGAGAAAACATGAGGGCTTTCGAAAAGGTGGAATTTCAGGCAGGGCTGCAACTGCCAATGATCTGTGTCACAAGTGTGGTAATCCTGGCCACTTTATCAGAGATTGTCCTATGACTAAGGCTGAAAATACAAGACCTGGAGGAGATAAGGACAGGAGAAGGGACCTGATCCCTGACAAAAAAGGAAGGAGAGCGGCTGCTGATTACGTTGTCAAAAAGGCCCTTGCTGTTTGAGAGATTCCTCTAGTGAGTCAGATCAGTCAGAACACCCTGAAGACGTATCAATGCTTTTGGTCAATGATGATGAAAATGTGTTAAACACCATGTTTGCTCTCATGACAAATTCCGATGACGAAAATGCTGAGGAAGAGGTAACACTTTCTGACATTAAACAAGATCTGCACACTTATTCTATTAAGAAATTGAGAAATCTAGTTGTTGTATTGATTGACTCTATTACTGAGTTAACAACTAAAAAGGACTTGATGAATAATAGCCTAGATATATTTCTTGAAGAAAAGGTTGGGTTGGTTGAACATATGTCTGTTGTGGAGGAACAACTGGTAGTTCTAGAATCTGAGAATCTAGAACTCAAAGAAAAGATGAAAATAGTGAATGAAAAATATGGCAGAGGAAAGGGAGAAGCTAGCAACTTGCAACTAGAGCTATAAACTCGCCTGAACAATGCTGAGACTAAACTTGCACTGGCCTTGGAGAGAAACAATCAGCTGGAAAGGGACCTGGTCCGACTTAAAGAAGAGCTTGAAAAATCTACGAGATGGGCAAACTTCTTTAAACTACTCTCCAGTATCACAAGCCAAGGCCAACACAGTGGGAAAGGGCTAGGTAGTTCAAGCATCTACCCTCCCTATAATCCTCACAGCAAATATGTGTCTATTTCTGACAATTTGTTGTGTCTTCATTGTGGTCGCAATAGCCATCTAGAGAAGGATTGTCCAACTTTTAAAAGGTCCCAAGAAAATCTTCTGTCATACACTACACAGAAAATTACACAAAACAAGGGACCTACTTCCATTCCAAAAAGGTCTAAAATGAGAAAGACTGTTCTGCCTCATTGGACAAAAAGTTCACTTATCACACCTCTATCTGCTTACTGGGGACTCAGACTGAAATGGGTTCCCAAGTCTAACAAGTGATCTTTATTGCAGGAGAGTGGAGGAAATGGCAGTCATTGCTGGTTCATGGACAGTGGATGTTCAAAGCATATGACTGGGAGGACTGATAACTTCCTATCACTTAAGGCACTTTAAGGCGGAGGTGTCTCTTTTGGAAATGGAAAGAAGGGATATATACTTGGGGTTGGAAGAGTTGGAAAGTTGCTGGAGCACTCTATTGAAAATGTGTACTACGTAAGTGGACTGAAATATAGTCTTCTCAGTGTATCTCAGATATGTGACAAGGGAAATGAAGTGAAGTTTCTATCAGAAAAGTGCATAGTTACTAATCTGGTAACAAGGGAAGTAATTCTAACAGCAAGAAGGCAAAAGAACATGTACATTGCTGACCTGGATACTGCTCAGGGAGATGATCTTATCTGTCTCAGTGCTCAAAGTGAGAATGCCAATCTATGGCATAGAAGGCTCGGACATGTGAGCTCCTCTCTGTTGAACAAACTTTCCTCTAGGGACTTAGTTCGTGGGTTACCAAAGTTGAAATTCAGTGACAACAAGGTGTGCGATGCATGTGTCAAAGGCAAACAAACCAGATCCACCTTCAAGTCAAAGAAGCAGGTGAGTTCTTCACGTTCCCTCAAACTTATTCACATGGATCTATGCGGACCTATAAGGATTCAGAGCAGGGGTGGAAAGAAGTACATTTTGGTGATTGTTGATGATTATTCAAGGTTCACTTGGATAATGTTCCTAAGTTCCAAGGAGGAGACATACGATGTACTGATGACTTTCATCAAGATGATTCAAGCAAAGTTAAACTGCAAAATTGCAAGGATCAGATTTGATCATGGAACTGAATTTGAAAATGCGAAGCTTGACAATTTCTGTGCTGAAAATGGAATTCATCATGACTTCTCTGCTCCCAGAACACCTCAAAAAAATGGTGTTGTGGAAAGGAAGAACAGAACTTTGGTTGACATAACCAGAACTTTTCTTATTGACTCAAATCTTCCCAAATCTTTCTGGGTTGAAGCAGTCAACACTGCTTGCTATGTAACCAACCGTTGCTTGATCAGGTCCTTGCTGAACAAGACACCTTATGAGCTGCTATATAACAGAAAGCCCAAGCTGAACTATCTAAGGGCTATTGGTTACAAGTTTTTTGTACTTGACAATGACAAGGATGATACAGGAAAATTCGATCCTAGAAGCGACAAATGAGTATTTGTAGGATACTCGTCCTCCAGCAAGGCCTATAGAGTTTACAACAAAAGAACCTTGTGCATTGAGGAAAGCATTCATGTGATCTTTGATGAAGCTGGTGCCTTGTCAGATTTAAATCACAGAGACGAGAATGAATTGGAAGAACTCCTTCAGATTCACATAGATGAAGTGAATGAATCTCTGACTGAAAGTGCTCAAGATCCAGGAGATGCTGATCAAGAGTCATCAGAAGAAGTAAAAGAAGATGATGAGACTGGAGAGGGACCTGGTACCTCTGTGAATGCAGATCCAAATGATGCTTCCCAACCTGGAGAAAATGTTCCTGAGGAAGAAGAAGAAGAACAAACAAATCAGCCTTAACCTCCTAATGCTCAGTCCAGGTGGAAACACCAGATCCAAAGTAAGAAACTTGGTTGCATTTTTAGCCTTCATATCTAGCATTGAGCCAAAGAACATCAAAGAGGCCTTGACAGATGCTGACTAGGTAAATTCTATGCAAGAGGAACTCCATCAATTTGAACGGAGCAGAGTATGGCACCTGGTCCCTAGACCTGCTGACAGAACTATTATCGGGACTAGGTGGGTGTTCAGAAACAAGCTTGATGAAAATGGTATTATCACAAAGAACAAATCTAGGTTGGTGGTTCAAGGCTATAATCAGGAAGAAGGCATTGACTATGATGAAACATTTGCTCCGGTTACCAGAATGGAGGCCATTAGAATTCTCATTGCTTTTGCAGCCTATATGGAATTCAAGTTGTTTCAGATGGACGTCAAAAGTGCTTTCCTAAATGGTGACCTGAAAGAAGAAGTGTACATAAAACAACCACCTGGGTTCGAAGATACTGATCTCCCAAATCATGTGTTCAAGTTAGACAAGGCTCTTTATGGACTGAAACAGGCTCCTAGGGCTTGGTATGAAAGGCTGTCTAGCTTTCTGCTAAAAAATGATTTTAAGAGGGGCAAGATTGACAATACTTTGTTCCTAAAGACTAGAGAGAGAGAGCAGCTTATCATTCAAGTGTATGTGGATGACATCATCTTTGGAGCCACATCCAAGGTCCTATGTGAAGAATTTGCCACTCTGATGGGAAATGAATTCGAAATGAGCATGATGGGAGAGCTGACCTTTTTCTTGGGTCTGCAGATCAAGCAAACTCCAAATGGGACCTCAATCTGTCAAGAAAAATATATCAAAGAATTGTTGAAAAAAATTCACATGACTGATTCAAAGCCCATTGACACCCCCATGGGCACCAACTCAAAATTGGGAGCGGATGATTCCGGTGGCTTGGTAAATCAGACTATGTAAAGGAGAATTATTGGATCATTGATGTATCTAACAACAAATAGACCTGACATAGTATTCAGCGTAGGGATGTGTGCAAGATTTCAAGCTTGTCCCAGAGAGTCATACCTGAAGGCTGCCAAAAGGATTCTGAGGTATCTGAAAGGGACATGGGACCTGGTCCTCTTCTATCCAGTGGGTGATTCATTTGAATTAGTGAGGTTCGCAGATGTAGACTTTGCAGGTTATTAGGTTGACAGGAAAAGCACTTCCGGAATGGCCCACTTTCTAGGCTCCTCACTCATCTCATGGGGAACTAAGAAACATAATTTTGTGGCCCTCTCCACAGCCGAGGCAGAATATGTGGCTACTGCCTCTTGATGTGCTCAATTACTTTAGATAAAACAACAACTGAAGGATTTTGAAATTCTCACTCACACTATCCCTATCATGTGTGACAACACCAGTGCTGTCAGTATGGGGAAAAATCATGTTCAACACAAGAGAACCAATCATATTGATGTTAGACATCACTTCCTAAGGGATAATGTTGAAAAATGGACTATTTGTATGCAGTATTGCAGAACTAAGGATCAAATTGCTGATATCTTTACCAAAGCCTTGAGCAAAGATCAGTTCGTGACTAACAGGCTGAAGCTAGGGATGTTGAAAATGGACTGAGCTGGCCCTTCCTAGGCATCCAACCCTTAATGGCTATGATCTGCGGAACAAGTATCCTTGTTAATTGTAATGCCTTGCGTGTTAGACCAATCGTGTACCTCCTTTACCGGTATACACTAGTGGAAACTGGAGAAGTGAGGAAGGCTCTCAACCATTCAGAAGCGATTTTTCTCTCTGCATTCAGATAGGGACCTGGTCCTGTCTAAAGGTTAGAATTCTTTTCATTGATTTTAAAACTGCCATTGAGAACCATTAAGACCTCCACGTGTCAGTCATCGGTCACTCTGACCGGTGTGTCCCATCGCTTTAAGTTCAAGCGTCGCGTCTCTCAGGGACCTGACACATCCTTTCAAATCGTTTTATATCTCTTCCCACCAGCCCTTTACTACACCATTTCAAATTCACATTTTGCCTTTCTCTACCAAAACCCTAACTTATTTTCTTCAAGGCTTCTTCAATGTTCTTCCTCTCATTATGTCTGAATCGCCTTCTCTTCTTAGGATTGTACTAGGTACTCCAAATGAAATAGATCCTGTCGATTTTTACTTGTCTCCTGAAGTCCCCTCTCCGATGAAATCATCAATCTATCTTCCGGCGAAAGTTACTGAAACAAGTTGTCCTACTCCCTTGTCTCCGATTAAGCCAACTTGGTCCCTATCTATCAACTTTGTCTGATTGCTTGTTTGAGGGCGACCTCCCTGAGCATCAACATTCTGAATCGAATATCCTTGCTGCTAGTAAGAACATGGTTATAGAGAGTCTGACACAAATGCGAGAAGGGCTGAGAAATGATGAAGGTAGTGGCTTTGGTGAAGTCTCTCTTGAAAACATTGAACCAATCTTTGAAAGAACGCCAGAAGTTGGACTTCCTCCTGCTAGTGACTCAGACGACACTGATGAGGACAACGCTCCACTCAAATGGGCAGTGCAAAAAAGAATGGTGTCTGTCACTGCGAAAGGAAAGGAAAAAGGCTGTCGAGGAAACTCCTAAAAGAAAACCTTTCACCAGAGCAACCAATAAGAAATTTATGGGGGATGCCATGAAGTCAAACAAAGAAACTACTGAAGAAAATAGAAGAAGGAGAAAGGCAGGTAACTTGGAGATTGATACACCTGGAGAAGGATTGGTGGTGGTCCAAAATGAACACTCAGAGAATGATACTGAATCAGAAGATGTTCCACTGGCTAAGATACAAAGGCGAAGGGAGGAACAAGAAAAGTAAAAAGGGAAGAGAAAATCTGGAAAGTCTAGATATCTCTATGTCCAAGGGGTTGCTGCTGCAAAAGGGGAGAAGGCTAAGGAAACAACTAAGAAGAAGGCGAAGGCAAAATCAAAAGAAAAGGCGGAGGCTGTGCCTATTGCTAAGAACACACCAGAACAGGGACCTGGTACCAAGAGAAAGCGAAATGGAAAGGAGGACACCAAACAGGATATTTTTAACAATCTGCGTGTACAGAAGGTCCTAGGTGGGAGAGTTTTTGACCCCACGATCCTCAAGAAACCTGTAATGAACTCGTTGGAGGATCTAGTGGAGATTCAATCATGGACTCACCTGTTCATGACCAAATTTCCTGTAATGCATGAAGACCAAGTAAGGGAATTTTATTACAATGTGGAGTTCAATGAGGATGGAAGCCTTTATACCTTGGTGGGAGATAAAATGATACATCTAAATGAGGAGCTGTTGGGAGTAATTCTAGAGGTACCTAGGGAAGGGATCAAGTCCGTGGCTGGAAAACTCTGCACTAAGCACTTTGCCAATGAGTGCTCTAAACTACCAGACATGCATCGTGCAGGTATTCAGAAGAAACTCATGAAAGGGGAATACCAATTTTTTTTTGAGTTTGTGAACAAGGTGGTTCTCTCTCGTTCTGAGAAGCGTACAGTTGCCAATTCAGCAGATTTATTCCTAATGGAATCACTCTGCAAGTTCGACCCACTGAATATGCCAGTACTCATGTTAGAACATATGCACAAGACAGTGATAGAACATAAAGGCAAGCATGGAATGGGATATGGATACTTTCTCACAAAAGTGTTCGATCATTTGAAAGTCTCAGTGGGACCAGATATTATTGGCACAGTTAAACAATCTATCTCTCTTAGTACCTTAGCCGAGTGTGAGTGCATCGAGGGTCAAACAGGACAACTGAGTAAAATGTCTCAGTTAGTGGTTGAACAGGATCAACTCAAGCATGAACTGGAGGAACTGACAACACTTGTGGGGAAAAAGGATGTTGAAATGGCACTATTGAAGGCACAACTAGCCAAAGCTCAGTCTGAGGGACCTGGTACTGAAGAGGTCAAAGAGTTACGTCTGAAAAATGCAGCCCTTCTGACTCAAACTGCTGAACTTCAAGAGAGGTTGATCAAGGCTCATGACTCTGCCAATGACCGACTTACCTTTGTCATCAAATCTCTTACCCATCAGCCTCCCTCTTCCTAATTCCCTCCATCTATTGTCCTTGCCTGTTTTCTTTGTGTGGGTAGTGTCCCGGGTTCTCTTTAGCAGTTTATTGTCAATGTATTAAATGCTTACTCTGTGCAATGAAAAAGACTTCTGTTTTGTTATGATGTCTTCCTGTCCAATTCTTTTTCTACGATGTGTTGCTAAAAGCTATGGTCTTTCTATGCATGCTTACTTTTAATCTTGGTTTACTGTCTCTCTTTTTTATGATGCCAAAAGGGGGAATTGGTACCTTAGACAGGGGGAAGCGGAGAAGGAGGAAGATATGAAGTGCAGGGTGAAGTGGAGAAGGAGGAAGACATAGCATTATGAGTTTGTCATCATCAAAAAGGGGGAAAATGTTATTGGCAGTTTTGATGATTTGACAAACAGAGGACCTTGTAAGGGGACCTGATCTTTGTCATTCCTATCCGTACAATTGACAGCTGGAAAAAGTACACAAGTTTGGTGCACAGTCTCCAAGTGTGGAAGAAACCTTGGCCAATGGCATGGCCTTGAAGGTTGTGTCTATTCTCATAAAGACATCCTCATACAGACACAACCTTAGTTTTTGCATCATAGATTTTCAAGAGCAAAAAGGCAAAAACCACTCCTCTCAAGAAGTACTTACCAAAGAGCAACATGGACCAGATAGAGAAACTTGTGTCTTAGTTGTCTTAGGTTTTTACTTTAGTGCTTATCGTTGTAAATCTAATCCTGAACTATAAAGGAATTAGATCTTTTGTTTGTTCGGTTAAAAGTCTAAATCAGTTGAGTCTAACTGGTTTAGTGGGCAGCATTGTTTTCTGCTTAGTTAAATCCTAAATCATCTAATGTTAGGTGGGTTAGTGGGAAATCGTGGGTTGCTTAGTGAATTCTAAGTTATTCAGTGTCGGGTAGCTTAGTGGGCAATAGTGATATTGCTTAGTTGCTCTATTTGTAGTGGGAATGCTACATTTAGGGGGAAGGGATTTAGAGGTAAATTCCTAGGTTGCAAACTGTTGTAATCTGAATCATTGCTCTATTTGGAAGAAATGGAGTTTGGTTTGAAAAGCCTGTGAGGACAGGTCGTGGTTTTCACTGCCCTTTGAGCAAGGGGGTTTCCACGTTAAGTGCTTGCGTCGTCTTTGTGGTTTTGCTTTACTTACTGCTGTGGTTTGCATTATTGTTCTTACCTTGTCAAGGGACCTGGTCCATTGACTTTTAGTGGACGCCTATATTCTAACATGCTAGAAAAACCATTTCATTAAAGTCATCTTCTTGTGCATTTTTTCTAAGAGTGTCCTTTATTACAAATCATGAAACTTTATAAACCATTGTCTCTCATCAATGATCATCTATTTTGTCTTGACCACCACTAAATATTTGGATAATAAACTTGTATATATACACACACATACTAGTCTCCAGACTTGCAACAAACTTTAATTTGGTTACTTCTATGATCCTTCATTCTTTCTTCAGGTCTTCAAATGTCGTCGTCTTTCACCTCTGCGCAGCCTTAATGCAGATACTTCAGCAAAGTCTGATGCCTGCTGGATATGTTAATATGGGGCCTTAAATTTGTGGATGAATCTTGTTCAAAAGAATGTAAGATGATAACTGTCATTCTAAGAGTGTCCTTTTATTACAAACCATGAGAAGAAGAGGAGACTAGTCTTGTTCTTAAACAAATTTGTGGTCTGGTCACCTATTTCGATATGAAACTTGTCATAAACGTGTATATATATACACACACTTGTGTATTTCTAAAATCCTTTATTCTTTCTTCAGGTCTTTGTATAAGCTTGAAATTTGCAAAGTATCTCTCTATGGATATCAAAATGAGTCCCCTTATTCAAGATAACAGTATATATGTAGGAGAGATTTAGAAGAAGCGATTCGTGGTTCCAATATCTTACTTGAGCCAACCTTTATTTCAAGATTTGTTAGCTAAAGCTGAAGAAGAGTTTGGCTTCGATCATCCAATGGGTGGTCTCATAATTCCTTGCAAAGAGGACGTGTTCGTTGATCTCACGTCCTGAACGAGATTATGAATTTTATCATAGTGCAAATTCTTTTGCACCATGAAATTTTGTATAGTAGTTGAACATAGATATTAGAAAGAGGATATTGAGAGTAACTTTCACTGAATAGTTCAGAAACACAAGAACCTAGAAAAATCTTCCATGATCAATTTATGAATTCAGAAACAAGAGATTACGTAGTTAGATGATTTTGTTGTGATAATATAAGCTATTTTTGGACTTATATATTCCTAGAATCTATTTTAGAAGATACACGTGCACATATGACTAAATTGCTAATCGCATCTTATCCCTTCCGTCTTGAACTTCTTACTCGGAGTTGTAACCTAATGCCAGCAAAGATATAGAGAATTTAATATGCTTCTACTTTTGAAATGAAGTTAGTCTGCAATGAGTTTAAACGGAGAAATATAGCGAGTGAGGATTTATATAGCTGACACCACCTTATTTGGGACTTAGGTGTAGTTGTTATTGTAGTATTATTGGAGGCCGTCAAACCCTAATATGGGTGCACATAGTGCAACAATAGATTATAATATGAGGAAGGTCGTCTAATACAATCAACCATATAATACGTGGACGTTCAGATGCATAAATCCATAGGTTCAACACAGTATGATGACTGTTGCAGTGTTGCTGGATGGTGGTAAGAAGGAATCAGTTAGACCATCGATCACATGAAGTGCTGGAAATATTAACAATCACTTGGAGCAAATGTGGACTTAACTGGGAACATAAAACAATGGATGCAAAAGAATCCATATACGTAATACTGACTAGTTAGGACTAAAATTTAGTTGTAGTTGTTACATCTACCATTACATCTGGTTTGCGTCAATTTTCCTTTTATAAGTTCAAGATTTATATGTCTGTGTTCCAAAATTGGGATAAAAGTGAGATTGTTGGGACCTCTCATAACCAAATTGAAAATTGAAATCCATGAATATGGTAAATTTTCAAATAAAGTAATATTCAATTTGTATGATGTTTTTACAATTGTATAGTACTATTCAATGTCCGCTTCTCTAAAGACTATTTTTGAACTAGCATCTACAAAAAATATGTTGTCCTTGACTCAATAAACAAGAAGCTGTCGGCTTCCACTCTCTTGGTGCAAAGAAGAAGTTGAACAGCAGCATGAAGGAATCGAGAGGAGCACTGCTCTGTGGAGATCTCCAGCTGCTACACCTTTCTTGATTAGTGAAAGCTGAATCACAGGGTAATGTAATAGGGCCACCACTTGGCAACCCAAACTCTTCTTCAGACATGCTTAAAAGTTGCCTAATGACCTCATTTTCGAGGTAAGCCAATGGAACGACAAAGCGGGTTGATCAGCTGTATATACTACAAAATGGCCTTTCTCAACTATAGAGGATGAAGATGTACTGCAACTGTTTGCATCACCACCATTTCTTGGAAATGAAATCCTCTTCCTCTGCATAACGGCAAATTTCTGCCATTTCCTGGCCATCTTGATGAGTTTCTTAGCGCTGAGCATTGTCATTTTTTTTGGAAGATTGAAAATAAGAAAGTAGAATAGAAATTTAGAGAGCTTTGATGGTTGAACTGATAATGCTTGTCCTTGATGATGAAAATGCTCATGAAAGAGGGATTATTTATACAAAATGGAGCTGAAGTTTTTGTCACTAACTACAGAAGGCAAAACCATGTGCCGATGTTTGTTGGCCAAGTTGGCATGGGACCTAAAATGTGTGGATGAAGCTAGGCCTATTAGCTATAATATCAGCTCATAAATGGTACTTCTCACCAATGCCAATAATTTGAAAGCATTAAATGAACAATTGCCGGTGAGAAGCAAAACCATGTTCTTCTCCCTTCATTATCATGTAGATAGGGGACACTTGACTATCATCTTGGCTACTTGTGCTAGAAAAACCATTTCATTAAAGTCATCATGTGGCTATTCTGTTTTGGTCTCTGTCACCCTATCTTTAAATCAGGTGGTCCAGACAAAGCTATCATCTTCATCTATTCTTGTGGATTTTGTTCTAAGAGTGTCCTTTATGTAAATCATGAGTTAATATCTCAGATGGTCACTCAATTAATGGTTATTTTCACAGAAAGTCACTCAACTTTCTTTTATAACCATAAAGTCACCCAACTATGAATTATTTTCATAGAAAGTCACTCAACTAAGGTTTCTTTTCACAGAAAGTCACTCAACTAAGGGTTCTTTTCACAGAAAGTCACTCAACTTTCTTTTTTAACCTCAAAGTCATTTAACTATGAATACTTTATCTACAAAGTCATTCAACTTTTGATATTTCATTTAAAAAGTCATCCAAACAATTTAAATGATTTTTTCAACAAATTTTATTGAAATATAATTTTTTTTGTAAATTATGTTTTCTTTTTTAAAATAATAAGATACTCATTTTAATTATTTTATTAAATTTTATTGAAAAACTATTTTTATTTTAAACTAATTTCTTAAAAAAAATAATAAGATAGCCATTTTAATTATTTATTAAACAAATTATTTTAAACTAATTGTTTTTATCGTCTTTGATCCATATTGCGAGTTACGATGGCCTTATAGCATGGATAATATCCTTTAGTTTTATGTCAATCAAGTTCTACTACATTGATTCTGTGTCCATATTCTTTTTCACTTTTATGACATTTCGCTTTATTAGTTTAAAATAAAATAGTATTTTAATAAAATTTATTTAAATGAGTATTTTATTGTTTTTTTAAAAACTTATTTAAACCAAAATTGTATTTCAACAAAATTAAAAAAAAGTGTTTCACCAAAATTTAATTAATTATTAAATGAGCATCTTGTTATTTTTAAAAAATTAGCTTTAGAAAAAAATTGTATTTTAACAAAATTTAATTTTAAAAAATTATTTAAATTGGTTGTGTGACTTTCTAAGTGAAATATCAATACTTGAATAATTTTATAAGTAAAATATTCATAGTTGAATGACTTTAAGGTTAAAAAAGAAAGTTGAGTGACTTTCTGTGAGAAGAACCCTTAGTTGAGTGGCTTTCTATGAAAAAAAATTCATAGTTGAGTGACTTTCTATGAAAAGAAATTCATAGTTGAGTGACTTTATGGTTAAAAATGAAAGTTGAGTGACTTTATGTGAAAAGAACTATTAGTCGAGTGACCATCTAAGATATCAACTCTGTAAATCATGAGTCTTCAGATGGCATTATCTCTCACTATACTGGTCACCTATTTCTCTTGACCACCACTAAATATTTTGATATGAAACTTGTCATAAACATGTATATATATACTAGTCTCCGGACTTGCAACAAACTTTCACTTCTGTGTTTCTAAAATCCTTCAGTTTTTTTTTATAAGTAAGGGAGTGCTAGACCTTAGCTTACTATTCCTATAAGTTAACAAACCTCTACTAATGAACAAGCGTGCAACAAAAAAAGAACAAGAGAGAACTAAATATTCTAGGATCGGGTCAACACAATAACTATTGCTCTCTTCTTGACTCGATTATCTATCAAGATAGCTGAGAATTGATCCTACTCAGAGATCACATGCATTGCGATATCAAAATCTAAATGTTAAACAGTTGTGGACACCTGCATTTTGGTATATTTGGTCAAAACTAAAAAGCCTTGTACAATATAGTGAGAGATCTGTATTATTCTTTTCAAATTAAAGGTACATATGGACTTGATGGTGTCGAGAAAAAGTTTCTCTTACAGTTCCGCAGCAGTAAATTGCTATGGAACAATGAATCAGAAAGTCTTAATTTTTCAAATCAAAATGAACAAATTTGATAGTAAAGGAATGTGATGCCATCTCTTTGACAAAAGAAAAAAATAAACTGGAATTACATTCATTCTCAGGGGTCAAAGATTCTTCCTTCGTCTCGGTACTAAGCTTTTCCTTTACTAGTGCTCAAATTGTTCATGATAAAATGGGAGTAAATCCGTTCTCGATTCCTTCCCAACCGAGAAGTGAGATCAAAGAAAGCATCCTCTTTGCAGGGGATTCTGACACCAGCTGTTTGATGATCAAAACCAGTATCTTCCTCATGTTGAGCTAACAAGTGTTGAAATAAAGCCAGTATCTTCCTCAAGTACGATATTGGCAGCGTAGAATAAATGGCTTCTACTGGATTTCTCCTCCATATGCTGCAGACAGCTGAATTAATGTTAATTGATTGATCTACTCAGTGTCAAATTTTCATATCATCTTGTCCTTCTTCTATCAAGGAGGTGCCGAAATCCAACATAAGATGTTTAGGACTTCTCATAACCAAATTGAAAAGTGCTTTCCATGACTCATGAATATGGTGAATTTTCAAATAAAATAGTATTCAATTTGTATGATGTGTTTTACAATTGTGTACTCTTAAATGTCAGTCTTTCTAAAAACTATTTCTGAGCTAGCATTTACAAAAAGAATGTTGGCCTTGACTCAATAAACAAGAAGCTGCCAGTTTCCACTCTCTTGGTGCATAGAAGAAATTGAACAGCAGCATGAAGGAATCAAGAGGAGCAAAGCTTTGTGAAGATCTCCAGCAGCTACACCTTTCTTGATTAGCGAAATGATGTAGCTCATGAAGGTTGAATCACAGGGTAATGTAATAGGGCCACCACTTGGCAACCCAAACTCTTCTTCGGACATGCTTAAAAGTTGCCTAATGAACTCATTTTCAAGGTAAACCAATGGAACGACAAAGCGGACTTGATCAGCTGTATAAACTACAAAATGGCCTTTCTCAACTATAGAGGATGAAGATGTACTGCAACTCTCTGCATCACTACCATTTCTTGGTGTTATTTGAAATATGGGAATGGAAGAACTTGTGTTTCACTATGTTAAGAAGTACATGTATATATACAATCACTAGAGGTTCTATCAAAGGTAAGTAAATATCCTACACATCTTTATATGATTTAGCTAGCTATATAAGGTAAGAGAATATCTTTACAATATCATATAATATTCTGTAACACTCCCCCTCAAGCTGGAGCATAGATATTGATCATGCCCAGCTTGTTGCATAGATAATTAACTCGAGCTCCATTTAGTGCCTTTGTGAACAAATCAGCTAGTTGCTCTCCGGTCTTCACATAGCCTGTGGAAAT